>JAAAWM010008339.1:0-13466 GCA_036873465.1 Thinopyrum obtusiflorum
TCCAGTTTGAGGTGGTATTGATAGGGTTTCGATGACCAGGGAGCGAATACGCTTGACCTGGCTCTCGATCTGTTCTTTCTTGTCCCTAAACCGCCGTCGGGTCGTCCCTTTATATACACAGGTTGACGCTCGGTCGGTTTACAGAATCCTGGCCGGCTCATAAACGTGTCCGGCTCGGTATCTACTCTTTCCTATCTTACAATACAAGTTATACATGTTATGGCGGTTTACATCATGGGCCCTAATCCGCCTTTGGGCTTTGGGAATTTTTATTAAGTCTCCTCCATAACGCGCCATCTTCCATGTCTTCATGGGCTTCAATACGGATAAATTACTATGAGTATAACCCGGCCCCTCCTGGGCGGTTTATACTCACTAGCTATATCCCCAACAGTGCCCCCGAGCCTAGCCTGAGGAGGGCGCCAAGCATGCCTTCCTATGCGAGGGAGGGAGGCGCCCCGTCCGTGGGCGCAAGTCCTGAGGTGGTGCCACTGGAAACGCCGCTCTCCTGAGGCCCTTGGTGGAGTAGTTGCTTCTTCTTCTTGGGGATGGCCTCAGGAGGGTGTAGGGGGGGGGGGGGGGGGGGGGGGGGGGGGGGGGGGGGGGGGGGGGGGGGGGGGGGGGGGGGGGGGGGGGGGGGGGGGGGGGGGGGGGGGGGGGGGGGGGGGGGGGGGGGGGGGGGGGGGGGGGGGGGGGGGGGGGGGGGGGGGGGGGGGGGGGGGGGGGGGGGGGGGGGGGGGGGGGGGGGGGGGGGGGGGGGGGGGGGGGGGGGGGGGGGGGGGGGGGGGGGGGGGGGGGGGGGGGGGGGGGGGGGGGGGGGGGGGGGGGGGGGGGGGGGGGGGGGGGGGGGGGGGGGGGGGGGGGGGGGGGGGGGGGGGGGGGGGGGGGGGGGGGGGGGGGGGGGGGGGGGGGGGGGGGGGGGGGGGGGGGGGGGGGGGGGGGGGGGGGGGGGGGGGGGGGGGGGGGGGGGGGGGGGGGGGGGGGGGGGGGGGGGGGGGGGGGGGGTCTTGGTGACTTGGACATTGCTGATGATGGGCGAGCAGAGCATCGGGAGGGCGCCGGCAGTTGCCGCGCACTTGAGCTGGTCTGACGAGCTGAAGGTGATGGCGCACTTGGACCACCTGAGCGGGCGCGTGGCCTCGAGCCTGGGAAGGGCTGCGTTCACCTCGCGAGCAAACTGCTTGAAGATACGCTGAGAGGCTCGGGCCTGAGTGCCACCCAAGATGCAAGCAATGGTGTGTGGCTCCTAGAAGCCCCCAGCCCCCTCATCCTAATGATGGTTGTCATTCCTTCTTGGTAGTGGTGGTAGCGGAGGGAGGCCAGCGTTGCCCTGAGGACGGTCCTCACGAGGCTGCTCCCTCCAGGCACCCTCGCGAGGCTGGTCCTGCCAGCGGTCCTCACGAGGCCGGTCGTGCCACTCCTGGCGGGGGCCGCGGTCGTCCCAGCGTCCTCCACTTCGTCCTCCTCCTCGGCCGTAGCCTCGGTCGTTGCACTTGGGGCGTCGACCAAAGCGTCCATCGTGGATGGCCCTGAGCTCTTGACAGTCGTTGGTGTTGTGGCTGTGAACATTGTGGAAGGCGCAGAATGGTTGGTTGGCCTTGGATGACTCCGGGTGGTCACGACCGCGCTTCATCTCCGGCTTTGCCGCGAGCACGGCAGCCCCCTTGCGCTTCACGTCCTTGATCTTGGCCTTCTTGTCCTCCTGGTCAGCAGCTGGGAGCTCGAGGAGAGAAAGGCGCCCTTCCTCAGCCCTTGCACACTTGGTTGCCATGTTGAACATCTCCAGGGCCGTGCATAGGTCCTCGTGGATGGTGAGCTCCTCCTTCATCCTGACGTCGCGGACGCCATCGGAGAACACGGAGATGATGGCCTCGTCCGTCACCTTGGGGATCTTGAGGCGGACGTTGTTGAAGCGCTGGATGTACTTCTGCAGGGTCTCCCTTGGCTGCTGCTTGATGCGCCGCAGGTCACCTACGGCTGGTGGGCGGTCACGAGTGCCTTGGAAGTTGGCGACGAAACGCTCACGCATCTCACCCCAGGAGGAGATCGATCATGCGGGCAGGTTCAGGAGCCACGGACGCGCACCATCCTTGAGAGCCATGGGAAACCAGTTCGCCATGACCTTCTCGTCGCTGTTGGCCACCTCGATGCTCAGCTCGTAGAGCTGTAGGAACTCAGCAGGTTCGGGGGTGCCGTCATAGCACGGAGGCAGGTCGGGCTTGAACTTGAACTTGCCGGGCCAGACGGCGCTGCGCAGCTCGGGGGTGAAGGTGCGGCAACCTGCTGTGATCACTTGAGCCCATCGCGGAGGTGGAGCCTGGTCCTGGTATCCATGCGCCGCCGCCGCAGGCGGTACGCGGTCTTGACGCAGTGGTGCTGGGAGCGCAGGAGCATTTTTCTTGTGACCGAGGGACTTCTTGGCAGCTTCCTTCTTCGTGCGCGGGCGCCCTGCACGGTGGGTCGTGCAGCGGGGCCGAGCGTCTTGGTGCGAGGGCGGCATATTGATGCGGAGGTGGTGGAGGCGCTCCATGGGCTACGTCGCCCGCAGCTGGAGGTGGGCGAGGTAGCGAGAGGGATGGTGCAGGAGAGCCCCCGGCGGCGCTGACGAGCTCGGCAATGCGGTCCAGCCAATCTTCATAGAGGTCGTCGACCGGACGGTAACGCGGGAGCTCACGTGCCATGAGCATCGTGGCCTACGCATCCGTGGGCGCGCGACGAGCATGGGACGACGAGTCGGCCGGAGTCAGCGACGGGGTGGTGGTGTGTCCGTCCCGCCGCACAGAAGGGTGCAGTGACGAGGCTTGCTGCTCGTTTCCGGCCAGGCCGGTGGCAGCGTTAGCAGTGGGTGATGGAGAACGGCGGGGAGGTCCGCCAACGGGCGCCGTCTGAGCGGCGCGAGCGGCAAGGGCGGCCCAGCGCTCAGCACGGGCTCGGCGAGCGTCAGCCATGGATGCGGCGGAGCAGTAGATCGTGGATCAATGGGGGAAAGGCTTCAGCGCACCCCTACCTGGCGCGCCAAATGTCGGATTACGAATTCCGGCAAACCCTTGAGGTTTGAACTCTAGGGTGCGCACGAAGAACTCTCTCTCCCTAGCTCGCTCGCACCACGATCTCAAGGCCTAGCTAGACGAACCCAAAGAACAAGAGACACAAGAGTTTATACTGGTTCGGGCCACCGTTGCGGTGTAATACCCTACTCCAGTGTGGTGTGGTGGATTGCCTTGTAGGCGGAGGGTGGACAAGTACAAGGTAAGAATAGCCTCCTGAGGAGAGGTGTTCTAGAGCTCAGTTAGCTAGTCGGTGATACGTCTCCAACGTATCTATCATTTTTGATTGTTACATGCTATTATATTATCTGTTTTGGATGTTTAATGGGCTTTAATATGCTCTTTTATATTATTTTTGGGACTAACCTATTAACCGAAGGCCCAGTGCCAGTTTCTATTTTTTTTGCCTATTTCAGTGTTTTGCAGAAAAGGAATACCAAACGGAATCCAAACGGAATGAAACCTTCACGACGATTTTTCTTGGAACAAACGCAATCCAGAAGACTTGGAGTCGAAGTCTGGAACTCCGCGAGGCGGCCACGAGGTAGGAGGGCGCGCCCATGGGGGGTAGGCGCGCCCCCCACCCTCGTGGGCCCCACGGAGCTCCACCGACGTACTTCTTTCGCCTTTATATACTCTTATACCCTAAAAACACCAAGGGGAGCCACGAAACCACTTTTCCACCACCGCAACCTTCTGTACCCGTGAGATCCCATCTTGGGGCCTTTTCCGGCAATCTGCCGGAGGCGGAATCGATCACGGAGGGCTTCTGCATCAACACCATAGCCTCTCCGATGAAGCGTGAGTAGTTTACCACAGACCTTCGGGTCCATGTAATACTCTTTTGCGGTGTGTTTGTCGAGATCCGATGAATTGTGGATTTATGATCAAGTTTATCTATGAATAATATTTGGTTCTTCTCTGAAATCTTATATGCATGATTTGATATCTTTGCAAGTCTCTTCGAATTATCGGTTTAGTTTGGCCTACTAGATTGATCTTTCTTGCAATGGGAGAAGTGCTTAGCTTTGGGTTCAATCTTGCGGTGTCCTTTCCCAGTGACAGTAGGGGCAGCAAGGCACATATTGTATTGTTGCCATCGAGGATAAAAAGATGGGGTTTATATCATATTGCTTGAGTTTATCCCTCTACATCATGTCATCTTGCTTAATGTGTTGCTCTGTTGTTATGAACTTAATACTCTAGATGAATGCTGGATAGCGGTCGATGTGTGGAGTAATAGTAGTAGATGCAGAATCGTTTCGGTCTACTTGACATGGACGTGATGCCTATATTCATGATCATTGCCTAGATATTCTCATAACTATGCGCTTTTCTATCAATTGCTCGGCAGCAATTTGTTCACCCACCGTAATATATGCTATCATGAGAGAAGCCACTAGTGAAACCTATGGCCCCAGGTCTACTTTATAGCATATAAGTTTCCGATCTACAATTCTAGTTTCCTATTTATTTTATTTTGCAATCTTTACCTTCCAATCTATACAACAAAAATACCAAAAATATTTATCTTACTATCTTTATTAGATCTCACTTTTGCGAGTGACCGTGAAGGGATTGACAACCCCTTTATCGCGTTGGTTGCAAGGTTCTTGATTGTTTGTGCAGGTACTAGGTGACGTGTGTTATCTCCTACTGGATTGATACCTTGGTTCTCAAAAACTAAGGGAAATACTTACGCTACTTTGCTGCATCACCCTTTCCTCTTCAAGGGAAAACCAACGCATGCTCAAGAGGTATCAAGAAGGATTCCTGGCACCGTTGCCAGGGAGATCTACGCTCAAGTCAAGACATACCAAGTACCCATCATAAACTCTTCTCCCTCGTATTACATTATTTGTCATTCGCCTCTCGTTTTCCTCTCCCCCACTTTTAAAACGATTTTCAAAAACCCCTTTGCCTTTTCTTCGCCTCTTTTCGCTTGTCTCTTGTGTGTTTGTGTGTTGGATTGATTGTTTGTCACGATGGCTCAGGATAATACTAAATTATGTGACTTTTCCAATACCAATAACAATGATTTTATTAGCACTCCGATTGCTCCTATTACTGATGCTGAATCTTGTGAAATTAATGCCGCTTTGTTGAATCTTGTTATGAAAGATCAATTTTTTGGCCTTCCTAGTGAAGATGCCGCTACCCATCTAAACAACTTTGTTGATTTGTGCGATATGCAAAAGAAGAAAGATGTGGACAATGATATTGTTAAATTGAAGCTATTTCCGTTTTCGCTTAGAGATCGTGCTAAAACTTGGTTCTCTTCTTTGCATAAAAATAGTATTGATTCATGGAATAAGTGCAAAGATGCTTTTATCTCTAAGTATTTTCCTCCCGCTAAGATCATCTCTCTTAGGAACGATATTATGAATTTTAAGCAACTTGATCATGAGCATGTTGCGCAAGCTTGGGAGAGGATGAAATTAATGATACGTAATTGCCCTACACATGGTTTGAATTTGTGGATGATTATACAAAAAAATTATGCCGGATTGAATTTTGCTTCTAGAAATCTTTTAGATTCGGCCGCGGGGGGCACTTTTATCGAAATCACTTTAGGAGAAGCTACTAAACTCCTAGATAATATTATGGTTAATTATTCTCAATGGCACACCGAAAGATCCACTAGTAAAAAAGTTCATGCGATTGAAGAAATTAATGTTTTGAGTGGAAAGATGGATGAACTTATGAAATAGTTTGCTAATAAGAGTGTTTCTTCTTATCCTAATGATATGCCTTTATCCACTTTGATTGAGAATAATAATGAATCTATGGATGTGAATTTCGTTGGTAGGAACAATTTTGGTAACAACGCGTATAGAGGAAACTTTAATTCTAGGCCGTTTCCTAATAATTCCTCTAATAATTATGGTAATTCCTACAACAACTCTTATGGAAATTTTAATAAGATGCCCTCTGATTTGAGACTAGTGTTAGAGAATTTATGAATTCTCAAAAGAATTTCAATGATTTGATTGAAGAAAAATTGCTTAAGATTGATGAATTGGCTAGGAACGTGGATAGAATTTCTCTTGATGTTGATTCTTTGAAACTTAGATCTATTCCACCTAAGCATGGTATCAATGAGTCTCTCAAAGCCATGAGAATTTCCATTGATGAGTGCAAAGAAAGAACCGCTAGGATGAATGCTAAAAAAGATTTCTTTGTGAAAGTGTGTTCTTCTAGTTTTTATAATAATAATGATGAAGATCTAAAAGTAATTGATGTGACTCCTATTAAATCTTTGTTTTCCAATATGAATCTTGATAAAGATGGGACTGGAGATGAGTCAACTTTAGTTAAAAGGCGTCCCAATGATTCGGAGTTTTTAGATCTTGATGTTAAAATTAATAAAAGTGGGATTGAAGAGGTCAAAACTTTACATAGCAATGAACCCACTATTTTGGATTTTAAGGAATTTAATTATGATAATTGCTCTTTGATAGATTGTATTTCCTTGTTGCAATCCGTGTTGAATTCTCCTCATGCTTAGAAGGAAATATTAGATTCCAATTTCCGTTAAGGAAAGGCATGGAACACTTTCCTAGAAAGAAAATTAAATTGACTTATGAATCAATTATGAGAGCCACTTATGGATTAAATACCAAAGATGGTAATACTTAGATCTATTCTTGCTTTATGCCTAGCTAGGGGCGTTAAACGATAGCGCTTGTTGGGAGGCAACCCAATTTTATTTTTTGTTCTTTGATTTTAGTTCCTGTTTAGTAATAAATAATTCATCTAGATCTGTTTAGATGTGGTTTTATGTTTGAATTAGTGTTTGTGCCAAGTAGAACCAATAGGATCTTCTTGGATGATAGTTGTTTGATCTTGCTGAAAAAGACAGAAACTTTGCGCTAACGAAAATAATTCTTAAAATTCACCAGAACGTGATAAAATACCAATTCTTTTTGCAGTAGATCAATATACAAATTATCCAGGTTTTCCTAGTTTTTCAGAATTTTTGGAGTTCCATAAGTATTCGAACAAATCAGATTGCTACAGACTGTTCTGTTTTGACAGATTCTGTTTTTCGTGTGTTGTTTGCCTATTTTGATGAATCTATGACTAGTATCGGGGGTATGAACTATAGAGAAGTTGGAATACAGTAGGTTTAACACCAATATAAATAAAGAATGAGTTCATTACAGTACCTTAAAGTGGTGGTTTATTTTCTTATACTAACGGAGCTCATGAGATTTTCTGTTTAAGTTTTGTGTTGTGAAGTTTTCAAGTTTTGAGTAAAGATTTGATGGATTTTGGAATAAGGAGTGGCAACAGCCTAAGCTTGGGGATTCCCAAGGCACCCCAAGGTAAAATTCAAGGACAACCAAAAGCCTAAGCTTGGGGATGCCCCGGAAGGCATCCCCTCTTTCGTCTTCATCTATCGGTAACTTTACTTGAGGCTATATTTTTATTCACCACATGATATGTGTTTAGCTTGGAGCGTCTTGTATGATTTGAGTCTTTGCTTTTTAGTTTACCACAATCATCCTTGCTGTACACACCTTTTTGAGAGACACGCATGAATCGGAATTTATTGGAATACTCTATGTGCTTCACTTATATCTTTTGAGCTAGATAATTTTGCTCTAGTGCTTCACTTATATCTTTTTAGAGCACGGTGGTGGTTTTATTTTATAGAAATTATTGATCTCTCATGATTCACTTATATTATTTTGAGAGTCTTTTAGAACAGCATGGTAATTTGCTTTGGCTATAAAATTAGTCCTAATATGATGAGCATCCAAGATGGGTATAATAAAAACTATCATATAAAGTGCATTGAATACTATAAGAAGTTTGATGCTTGATGATTGTTTTGAGATATGAAGGTAGTGATATTAGAGTCATGCTAGTTGAGTAGTTATGAATTTGAGAAGTACTTGTGTTGAGGTTTGCAAGTCCCGTAGCATGCACGTATGGTAACCGTTGTGTAACAAATTTGAAGCACGAGGTGTTTCTTTGATTGTCTTCCTTATGAGTGGCGGTCGGGGACGAGCGATGGTCTTTTCCTACCAATCTATCCCCCTAGGAGCATGCGCGTAGTGCTTGGTTTTGATGACTTGTAGATTTTTGCAATAAGTATGTGAGTTCTTTATGACTAATGTTGAGTCCATGGATTATACGCACTCTCACCTTTCCATCATTGCTAGCCTCTTCGGTACCGTGCATTGCCCTTTCTCACCTCGAGAGTTGGTGCAAACTTTGCCGGTGCATCCAAACCCCGTGATACGATACGCTCTATCACACATAAGCCTCCCTATATCTTCCTCAAAACAGCCACCATACCTACCTATTATGGCATTTCCATAGCCATTCCGAGATACATTGTCATGCAACTTTCCACCGTTCCGTTTATTATGACACGCTTCATTATTGTCATATTGCCTTGCATGATCATGTAGTTGACATCGTATTTGTGGCAAAGCCACCGTTCATAATTTTTCATACATGTCACTCTTGATTCATTGCACATCCCGGTACACCGCCGGAGGCACACATATAGAGTCATATTTTGTTCTAGTATCGAGTTGTAATTTTTGAGTTGTAAGTAAATAGAAGTGTGATGATCTTCATTATTAGAGCATTGTCCCATGTGAGGAAAAAAAGAGAAAGGCCAAATAAAAAAAGAGAAGGCCCAAAAAAAAGAAGAGAAAGGCCAAATAAAAAAAAGAGAAGGTCCAAAAAAATGAGAGAAAAAGAGAGAAGGGACAATGCTACTATCCTTTTTCCACACTTGTGCTTCAAAGTAGCACCATGATCTTCATGATAGAGAGTCTCTTGTTTTGTCACTTTCATATACTAGTGGGAATTTTTCATTATAGAACTTGGCTTGTATATTCCAACGATGGACTTCCTCAAATGCCCTAGTTCTTTGTGAGCAAGCAAGTTGGATGCACACCCACTTAGTTTCTTTTGTCGAGCTTTCATACATTTATAGCTCTAGTGCATCCGTTGCATGGCAATCCCTACTCACTCACATTGATATCTATTGATGGGCATCTCCATAGCCCATTGATACGCCTAGTTGATGTGAGACCATCTTCCTCTCTTTTTGTCTTCTCCACAACCACCATTCTATTCCACCTATAGTGCTATGTCCATGGCTCGCGCTCATGTATTGCGTGAAAGTTGAAAAAGTTTGAGAATACTAAAGTATGAAACAATTGCTTGGCTTGTCATCGGGGTTGTGCATGATTTGAGCATTTTTGTGTGACGAAGATGGAGCATAGCCAAACTATATGATTTTGTAGGGATGAACATTCTTTGGCCATGTTATTTTGAGAAGACATGATTACTTTGTTAGTATGCTTGAAGTATTATTATTTTTATGTCAATATTAAACTTTTGTCTTGAATCTTTCGGATCTGAACATTCATGCCACAATAAAGAGAATTACATTGAAAATTATGTTAGGTAGCATTCCACATCAAAAATTCTATTTTTATCATTTACCTACTCGAGGACGAGCAGGAATTAAGCTTGGGGATGCTTGATACGTCTCCAACGTATCTATAATTTTTGATTGTTCCATGCTATTATATTATCTGTTTTGGATGTTTAATGGGCTTTAATATGCTCTTTTATATTATTTTTGGGACTAACCTATTAACCGAAGGCCCAGAGCCAGTTTCTGTTTTTTTGCCTATTTCAGTGTTTTGCAGAAAAGGAATACCAAATGGAATCCAAACGGAATGAAACCTTCGCGATGATCTTTTTTGGAACAAACGCAATCCAGAAGACTTGGAGTTGAAGTCTGGAACTCCGCGAGGAGGCCATGAGGCAGGAGGGCGTGCCCAGGGGGGTAGGCGCACCCCCCACCCTCGTGGGCTCCACGGAGCTCCACCGACGTACTTCTTTCGCCTTTATATACTCTTATACCCTAAAAACACCAGGGGGAGCCACGAACCACTTTTCCACCGCCGCAACCTTCTGTACCCGTGAGATCCCATCTTGGGGCCTTTTCCGGCGATCTGCCGGAGGGGGGATCGATCACGGAGGGCTTCTACATCAACACCATAGCCTCTCCGATGAAGCGTGAGTAGTTTACCACAGACCTTCGGGTCCATAGTTATTAGCTAGATGGCTTCTTCTCTCTCTTTGGTTCTCAATACAAAGTTCTCCTCGATGTTCTTGGAGATCTATTCGATGTAATACTCTTTTGCGGTGTGTTTGCCGAGATTCGACGAATTGTGGATTAATGATCAAGTTTATCTATGAATAATATTAGGTTCTTCTCTGAATTCTTATATGCATGATTTGATATCTTTGCAAGTCTCTTCGAATTATCAGTTTAGTTTGGCCTACTAGATTGATCTTTCTTGCAATGGGAGAAGTGCTTAGCTTTGGGTTCAATCTTGCGGTGTCCTTTCCCAGTGACAATAGGGGCAGCAAGGCACGTATTGTGTTGTTGCCATCGAGGATAAAAAGATGGGGTTTATATCATATTGCTTGAGTTTATCCCTCTACATCATGTCATCTTGCTTAATGCATTACTCTGTTCTTATGAACTTAATACTCTAGATGCATGCTGGATAGCGGTCGATGTGTGGAGTAATAGTAGTAGATGCAGAATCGTTTCGGTCTACTTGACACGGACGTGATGCCTATATTCATGATCATTGCCTAGATATTCTCATAACTATGCGCTTTTCTATCAATTGCTCGGCAGTAATTTGTTCACCCACCGTAATATATGCTATCATGAGAGAAGCCACTAGTGAAACCTATGGCCCCCGGGTCTACTTTATATCATATAAGTTTCCGATCTACAATTCTAGTTTCCTATTTATTTTATTTTGCAATCTTTATTTTCCAATCTATACAACAAAAATACCAAAAATATTTATCTTACTATCTTTATTAGATCTCACTTTTGCGAGTGACGGTGAAGGGATTGACAACCCCTTTATCGCGTTGGTTGCAAGGTTTTTGATTGTTTGTGCAGGTACTAGGTGACTTGCGTGTTATCTCGTACAGGATTGATACCTTGGTTCTCAAAAACTAAGGGAAATACTTACGCTACTTTGCTGCATCACCCTTTCCTCTTCAAGGGAAAACCAACGCATGCTCAAGAGGTAGCAGTCGGATGGCCTTGGAGGAATGGATCCAATCCAAGATCAGTTGCCTCCTATGGTGGTGGCTAGTCCTATTTATAGAGGCCCTGGTCCTCTTCCCATATGTTAGGCGGGAAGGGATCCCACAACGGCCAAGTTTGAAGGGAGACAACTAGTACAAGCTATCCTGACAAAAGGTGGTGTCCGCCTACCAAAGGCTCTCGTGGTGATGTGGCTGTGGGCTCCGCGGTGACCTCCGATGTGGAAACCTTTGCCTGATGCCTCGGGACTCCTCGCCTGCGCTTGCCCCTTTAACACCAAAGAGGAAACTGGTACACTGCGCCCTCTAGTGCCCGCCTGGCCTTGATCGTCATGGCTCACGTCACGCGAACCTCGCGAGGTGCCCCTTGCATAGATATCTCCGCTCCTCGGGAGCCAGCCTAGTGAGGCTGCCCCTGAGGAGGTCTTGGTGTTGTCCGCCTCGGCTTGGCCCCTCGCGAGGGTCTTGAGTGGTTGCTGCTGAAGATGGGTCGTACCAGGCCGTTGGTGGAGCCACGTCGTGGGCCGCAGGCAGGCAGGTCTGGGTACCCCCGTTCCCAGGACGCCGACAACAACATACATACTATCAAAATATCAAACACATATCAAATTCACATGATTACTTGCAACATGATTTCTCCCGTGACCTCAAGAACAAAAGTAACTACTCACAAATGATAAACATGCTCATGATCAGAGGAGTATTAAATAACATATTGGATCTGAACATATAATCTTCCACCAAATAAACCATATAGTAATCAACTACAAGATGTAATCAACACTACTAGTCACCCACAAGCACCAATCTATAGTTCCGGTAACAATCATCATCAAAAACAAAAGGGATATCCTTTTGCAAAAGATTCGTAAGAGGCCTAGAAATTTTAGAAAAGTATTTAATAAATCTCCTATAGAAACCATAATGACCTAAGAAACTACGAATACCTTTTATATCTTTAGGATATGGCATTTTCTCAATTGCATCAACCTTAGCTTGGTCCACTTCAATACCTCTTTCAGAAATTTTATGACCCAAGACAATGCCTTCATTAACCATAAAGTGGCACTTCTCCCAATTCAAGACAAGATTTGTTTGTTCACATCTCTGCAAAACTCGCTCAAGATTGCTTAAACAATCATCAAAAGACTTCCCATAAACAGAAAAGTCATCCATGAAAGCCTCAACAATCTTTTCACAAAAATCAAAGAATATAGCAGTCATACATCTTTGAAAGGTAGCAGGTGCATTACATAAACCAAAAGGCATACGTCTATAAGCATAGGTTCCAAAGGGACAAGTAAAAGTGGTCTTTTCTTGATCAGGTTGAGAAACAGGTATTTGTGAAAAGCCAGAATATCCATCAAGGAAGCAAAAGTGTGTGTGCTTAGATAATCTTTCAAGCATTTGATTAATAAAAGGCTTTGCTTTGTTTAATTTTCTAAAATCAATTACCATTCTATAACCTGTAACAATTCTTTGTGGAATAAGTTCATTCTTATCATTAGGAACAACAGTAATACCTCCTTTCTTAGGGACACAATGAACAGGACTTACCCATCTACTATCAGCTATGGGATAGATTATACCTGCTTCCAGAAGTTTTAATATTTCCGTTCTTACCACTTCTTTCATCTTCGGATTTAACAGACGTTGGTGATCAACAACGGGTTTAGCATCAGGTTCCATATTAATTTTGTGCTGACATAGAGTGGGACTAATGCCCTTTAAATCATCAAGAGTATATCCAATAGCAGCTCGGTGCTTCCTTAGAACTTTCAATAACCTTTCTTCTTCATGTTCTGAAAGTTTAGCACTAATAATAACAGGATATATCTTCTTTTCATCAAGATAAGCATATTTCAAAGTGTCTGGCAATTGTTTTAATTCAAACACAAGATCACCTTTAGGCGGAGGAGGACCTCCTAGAGTTTCAATAGGCAAATTATGTTTAAGTAGAGGACCTTGTTCAAAGAAAATTTTATCTATTTCATTTCTTTCATGCATATGTAAATCATTTTCATGGTCTAGCAAATATTGTTCTAAAGGATCAGTAGGTGGTACAGCAATAGAAGCAAGACCAATTAATTCATCCTTACTAGGCAATTCTTTTTCCTGAAGCTTTCTACTAAACTTGGAAAAATTAAACTCATGAGACTCATCACCAAAACTAACACCGACAGTTTGTTTCTTACAATCTATCTTACCATTAACTGTGTTCAAGAAAGGTCTACCAAAAATAATGGGACAGAAGTCATCTTGTGGGGAACCAAGAACAAGGAAATCAGTAGGGTATTTTATTTT
>JAAAWM010008340.1:0-13476 GCA_036873465.1 Thinopyrum obtusiflorum
GTAAGACAGGAAAAGCAAAAAGATTTAGACCTAAAAAGGTTGGTCCCAAAGCGGTTCACAAAGGTCCAGATCAGTTTTTATGCGCATAAGGGTTTGTTGTGATAGCAGAAGATAAGGAATGCTATAGCTATTATATGCAATACATCAAGCTTGAGGTTTTAATCCATGGACTAAGGAGGAACAGGGAAGAACAGTGCCGGAGCTTCGATGAACTTCGATGAACACTAAAATCCTAGGTAGATCTACAGAGGAGGAAAGGGAAGGACTTACAGCGGCTGTTGAGGCAGCGGAGGTATGCCGCGACTCTCTGATGCAACCAGGTCGATGCATCAGCCAACGGAGAGGCAGAAGTGAAGCTCGGCGACAGCGATGGCGCTTGGGTGCAGGGGTGTCGCAAGGAGGAAGAGGAAGCGAGGAGACGGAGGAAAAAAAGGAAATGACCCTTGGCCCTATTTATAAGGTAAAGGGGGAGGTGACAGGCGCGAGAATCGAGGAGCCCGAATACTGGATACCTAGCAGGAGCGGTCGCCTCGATTGTCGGAGGTTCATTAACTGAAGGTGAGATGTATCATTTTTAAATAACAAGGTGACGTCATGGCGATTTAACATGATCCTGGAGTATGACGTCACGGCGGTTTACAAGATCAAGGTGAAGATGCAAGGGAAGAATTTTTCTAAGTGTTGAAGATAGACATGAACAAGTTCAAATCAATATGGGGCCTAATGTTGGGGATATTACTACAGGACGTAAACCGGCCAGGAGTAGCCGGATTAACTCCATGAAGATTAGGAGCCCATGAAGACGTAAGGATGGTGGCGCTTTACGAAGGCCCAAGGCCCAAAGGCGAGTTAAGGCCTGCAGATGTAAACCGACTTTCTCATGTAACTTGCATTGTAAGATAGGAAGGATAGAGACCAAGCCGGACACATTTATGATCCGACCTTGGGACTCTGTAAATCGGCGGGCGTCAACCTGTGTATATAAAGGGATGACCCGACTACGGTTTAGCGACAACACACAACAACTCGAGAGCCAGGCAAAGCGGATTCGCTCTCTGGTCATCGAAACCCCAGCAATACCAAACACAACAAGACGGAGGCTTTTACCTTCATCGAAGGGGCCGAACTATTATAAAAACCCTTGTGTCCCTTGTCCGGTTTAACCCCTTTAAGCTAACCCATAGCGATGGCTCCACGACTAAGTCCTTTCACAAGGACATCTGCCGTGACAAACCCACGACACATCTGTTTTGGCAACAATTACGATGATTCACGGGCACACAAAAGTAGCAGCAGTTCCCATAGACGGATTCAAACAGTGTACTATCCCCAGAGGGCTCGATAACAAGAAAGGTTAGGATAATTAGACAGAATCCAAACTACTATTAAACACTAGCTGGGGCAAGTATTTCATGCCTTGATCTAATTTGGGATGGACACAAGACGAACGTTTCCATGAACATCATCGAGGACGTCCGGCAGCAGCTCAATCCTGTGAACCTTCATGAAGAAAACCTTGTGGCCTTGCCACTCATAAACTTGTTTGTGGAGGCATGCCACACCATCTTCCTGCGTAAGCTTGACAATAACAGTGTGCCTCACAAACGAAGGAGTAGCTTTGAACTTCTTGTGCTTCAGTACACCCTGGACAACACGCCTGACAATAGTGAAGCTAGAATAAAACTCTTCATTGGTATAAGCGCAAATGGCTTCCAGGATCCAACAACCTAAAAACTTTGTTTTCCCAGTGCGTATATTCAGGTCATCCGCCTCATAGCGAGTGACATGTACAGCCACACAATCCCTGTCTGCATCAGGGCTCTAATTCAAACAGAAACAAATTCTGAATTACTTTCCAGTACAAGAAACACAAGTTATTTAAACCACTATGTATAGCATGGCATCGGGGGGGGGGGGGGGGGGGGGGGGGGGGGGGGGGGGGGGGGGGGGGGGGGGGGGGGGGGGGGGGGGGGGGGGGGGGGGGGGGGGGGGGGGGGGGGGGGGGGGGGGGGGGGGGGGGGGGGGGGGGGGGGGGGGGGGGGGGGGGGGGGGGGGGGGGGGGGGGGGGGGGGGGGGGGGGGGGGGGGGGGGGGGGGGGGGGGGGGGGGGGGGGGGGGGGGGGGGGGGGGGGGGGGGGGGGGGGGGGGCCTCCCGCGTCTACTCTAATATCGGCAGATCTTTGCCTGGTTCTCCTTGGTCCATCATGAAACTGACGAATACTAGGAGGCCACTGAAAGGAAAACACAATCGCAATGATAATGAAACAAAAAAGAGAGTGAGGATCGGTTACTACTTTGCAAAAGTTCTTTTTTTCTCTGAAAGAAAATATACCAACATCATGGATCCGCTTACCTTCCCTTCGTTGGGAGAGAGGAACAGTGGCAGATGCGAGTGTTGCCTTTCTTGAAGATGGTGAGGGAGAAGGGGATTCAGCGAAGAGTGAAATGATGGTTGATTTGTCCGTCAAACTTAGACTGCGGGGAGGTGGGGTTTTGTGATACGACGGCTCGTTATTGCCATGCTACGACCGGGGTGACTCTTCGCCTGCATACTGCCTTCTAATTTGGTGGATGGAATTTGGGCCCGGGCGCTGCATGGCCCGCATGTCTGTGAACAAAAGTATAACGACATTTAGTAGAGGGAGACATTTCGATGACCTAGGAGGAGCCAGAAGCGGTATTGTATCCACTGTACTAGTAGTAATTGTTTTTTTGGGTAGCTATAGAGTGTCTCCACTGTACTAGTGGTAATTGTTTCTCTGGGCCCAAGACAAAACAGCCCATCCACCCTAGTAAATATTAAAATCAATTCAAAAGTCCATATGTTTACTGAATGAGAGGTGCTACCCACACCCAGCACACCGCCCCCCAAAAAACCTGGGTGTTCTTCTTCCTCCTCACTCCCACCCACCTCACGTCAGCTCGCTCCACTCGTACCCCCAAATTCCTCACCTCACTCCTACAGAAAACCCCAGCTCCCCTTCTTCCTCCCTACTACAGAAAAACCCCAGCTCCCCTTCTTCTTCACTCGCACTAAAACTAGGCTCGTCATTCGTTACGCTGCTCAAATTCGTGAGCGCGACACGACGCCCTCGAGGAAAATGGAGTCGGCTGACCCCAGCGCCAAGAAGATGAGGCTCCCGCCAGGGGTGAGGCCTGTTGTAGATCCTGCACCCGGCAGCGCGGGGAGAAGCGGCGACCCCGCCCCCACCGGATCCCAGGAACCCGTAGAATCTCAGGTGGACCGCATCAGCGATCTCCCGGACGCCGTCCTTCGGGAGATCATCTCGCTTCTCCCCAGCAAGGATTGCTGCCACACCCAAGTCCTCTCAATTCGGTGGCGCCCTCTATGGCACGCCGTTCCCCTTAATTTTGACTATCGTCAGCTATCTCTCTTCAATGATTTTGAAATCCCTAGAGCCATCATCTCCTCCCACCAGGGCTCCGTTCAAAGCCTCTGCATCCCGTCATGCTACCTGAGCAAGCATACCATGCCCTGCATGGTGGATGCCTGGCTGAAATCCCCTGAATTCACAGAACTACAGCTGCTTGAGTTCTACTATTTCCCTGGAAATCACCTACCAAATACCGAACGCCATCTAGCTGTGCCCTTAGCACCGATGTCCATCTCGCGGTTTTCCTCTTCTCTCCACACCGCCACCTTTGCGCTGTGCGACCTACCAGACAATCTAGTACTAAACCTTCGACTCCCATTTCCGAAGAAACTCTCACTTGTGCGGGTTCGTATATCGGAGGCCTCATTGCACAGCATCATCCACTCCAGTTGCCCTGCCCTGGAGTGCTTGGTGCTTGTTTCACAGTTAGAATCGGTTGTCTCCAAATAAAGTCGCCTAACCTTGTAAGAATTGGAATGTGTTTTGATGGAAGGCAGCTCATCATCCAAGATGCCCCTTCACTTCAAAGGTTGATCATTGATTCTAGTTATTCACCGTTGCAAATAATCGTCCTCTCTGCGCCTAAACTGGAGACCTTGGGTGTAATACATGATCTCTGTGCTCATTTCAATATGGTGTTTGGCTCCATAGTTCTTCAGGTACTTTACATTATCATCTACACTTGTAACCATAAGCTGCATTTTAAATTTTTGCGCATAAGTTATATGTCATCTTGGAGTACACATTTTGTACTAATATTATGTTCTACTCAATGAAGAGTTTCTCCATGGATGGCCTATCAATGGTGCTGGATTTTGTCAAGATCTTATATATCCAAATGAATAGTTTTGATCTGAACAAGATTATTGGCTTGCTGCAATGCTTTCCATGTCTGGAGAAGTTGTATATAAAGGTGATAATTTCACGCACATTGGAAGCCCGCATACAGTGTACTAGACTTAACCGTTCAGCTGTTGCTCTTTCGACACTCCTTTTTTTAGACCTTAACTGTTTTCAATCTTCATGTCTATGTAGGCAACATGACGAGGTAAGAAAGTTATAACCAATCGGTGGATTCGTAAGCATCGGGATTTTCTCACTTCTCATGAGATTCTATTGAAGACAATAATGCTAGAACGTTATGTAGCCAACCGTGCAAACACTAGATTTGTCACATTCTTCCGGCTGAATGCGAGGTTGCTATTGTCCATCAGGCTTAAGTTTATCAGCATCATTGTTTTGACGGATGGGTATGTGGAAGAGCAAAGAAAGGAGTTTCAGGTGGGCAAAAGAGCTTCTGAATGTGCCAGGCTTCTATTTACAACATATTGTGGTCATAATCCAGTAAATTTTACGACCCAGGATGTTCATTCTATGAACCTGACCGATCCATTTGATTGTGACTACCAAAAACAATGCTAGAGTTAGATGTTGTTGCCCTTTTCAACCTGTTTTTTTGTAAACCTGATTCACAATTAACCCTCGTGCTTTTGTACAGTTTGTAAGCTGGAGATAGATGTTCTTGCCCTTTTCAACTCGGCTGTGACTGTCATATTTTCTTTTAAGCAAGGCAAATGGCTTGCCAGTCATTTAATTTTGAGTGAAATATTGTAACAACTAACAAATCCCAACCAAGGGAAATAACATCACTCTCGCCGGCTGCTTGAGCTCACTGTGCATTACAGAAGCCAAGTGATTAACCCCCACCAGCACCCATAAACTTATTTCCAACTAGAAGATCAAATGGGCTGTAAATTTTCATAGGAAGGGCTGCATGACCGTGACGGATTTGGATTCTGACATTTGGGACCCGCGAGGAAATAGCCTATCCAAGGTGGTGTCGACTTACTAGCCAGTCAACAAACGATTCTGCCTACCAGCCGTTGGATTGACATCCAACATCTGTCGTGTATCTTCTATCTCTTGTCTTCTTCTTCCTCCAGCCACCCAAACCAAACCACCTCGTCGGCTCCGCTTGCTCCCGCCTCCCATGGCTGGCTACGCCTCCGCCGCCTTACCGTACATACCCTCCAACGTTGCCCAGTCCCTCCCTCTATTCCCCCACACGTCCTGTTATTCTCCGGCGACGTCAGCCCCAATACGTACCCGCACCCGAACCAGTCAACCCTCGTACTCCCCTCACCTGCGACTGGACCGGCGCATCTTCCATGGCTCCTGTTCGTTCCATCCGAGGCCTCGCCGTTGTCCTCCACCTTGCGGCCTTGGTTCGCTTGCCGTGCGCGGTGCGCCGCCCTCTTGCGTTGTCAACGTCGTCAACAACCGAGAGGAACAAGGAGATGACTGTACATGGAGAGGATGATAGTAGGGACCCACCAGCATCATGGCAGTACGCAAGCAAGTGCCTCTATATTACAAGCCCAAAAATACGGTTCCTCCTAATGGTTGGACATCTGGGGCTCACGCATTGTCAATGTAGTCAATAAATGAGAGAATTACACTATGAGCGGCTGACACCAGGGACCCAGCAGGTCGCGTAGTTTTTTAGCAACAAGCAGTTGTTATTTATACTAGTTTTATTGACGGATCAGGGTAACAACGGGGCTGTGGGGGGGCTGTGGCCCGTCTAGCCAGGTTTTTATTTATGTTTACCAAATCATGAGCCCAGTCGTGTTTTTTTCTTATTGAAAATGGCTAGCATAGTTCTATTTTTTAAAGAAATACCCAAATGAGGCCTACTTGCTTTATCGGGGGGGGGGGGGGGGGGGGGGGGGGGGGGGGGGGGGGGGGGGGGGGGGGGGGGGGGGGGGGGGGGGGGGGGGGGGGGGGGGGGGGGGGGGGGGGGGGGGGGGGGGGGGGGGGGGGGGGGGGGGGGGGGGGGGGGGGGGGGGGGGGGGGGGGGGGGGGGGGGGGGGGGGGGGGGGGGGGGGGGGGGGGGGGGGGGGGGGGGGGGGGGGGGGGGGGGGGGGGGGGGGGGGGGGGGGGGGGGGGGGGGGGGGGGGGGGGGGGGGGGGGGGGGGGGGGGGGGGGGGGGGGGGGGGGGGGGGGGGGGGGGGGGGGGGGGGGGGGGGGGGGGGGGGGGGGGGGGGGGGGGGGGGGGGGGGGGGGGGGGGGGGGGGGGGGGGGGGGGGGGGGGGGGGGGGGGGGGTAAGTTCCCGAACCCAATTAGGTCCTCCATTGCCCCAAAGATTGAAATAACATTTGAACAGATCGCAAGCAAAAGAACGCAGATCCACAATAATAAAACCAACTTGCTTGCATGAGACTTGGAAAGAGAAAACCTTGTCTTTGACGTGAAGAACCCGTAGATCAATAGCCGATCCACCAATTGCAGCCTCCAAAGCTGCCGCCACAGACTCCTCCGACAATCGGAACGCGTGACGGCTAAAGGACACAATTAATGTGAAAGCCCTCCTTCGTCCCATTGGATGGATCGTTTGACCAGTGGATCTGAAAACCTCATCAGAAAAAGTCATACCCTTGGATAAATCCAAGCCATGGGTAGATCCACCAGACGAACCCATAGGAGATGGGTATTGCCTTGATCCAGAAGAGACGCCGGAGAGGATGATCGGAAGGGATCCACAGATTAGTGGAGGATGATGGAGATCGCCGGAGGTGAGGTCAGAGCCGTGGTGGGTGGTGGGAGCGCCATCAAAGGCATTCTATTTTATGCCGCATTGTGATCTGGACCTTTTTGCGAATCACTTCGGGACCAACCTTTTTAGGTCTGAATCTTTTTGCTTTGCTGACCTGTGGTAGATCCGAAACGCGAATGTGATCTTTGCGAAATCTGTTTTTCCTCACTTAGCCATTTTTAGATCTGTACCTTCTATATAACATAGACAGTTTACTCTTGTATAGAGTAATCTATTATATACCATTAGTCCCCTTGTAAACCAGCAATCCCTTTATCTCCGTTGTCATACTCCGGTTTAATAGTATGTGTATACCTCTGTTTCTGCTTATCGCTTTGTCATTCATGATTGTATCAGCCTCCGGTTTTACCAATTTCACATACTTGGATTCCTTTAACCTGTTGTACCTTATGCATCACTATAAATGAATTGTAAACCATCATTTCCTTCCAGCTTTTTCACTTGCGATGGCCAAGCAGTTTTGTTCCTGTAACTGGGCTCCCTCCCGGGTTACCAGGAGCAACTGAATGGAATGGTCAAGATCGGAACCTTACCAAAGAAGAATGAGATCCGGTGGCGAGTTCCTGGACCGGAAAATCCTCCCACCCCTAAGCAGGGTGAGGTAGTGGTGTTTGTTGATCACATGGGCCGTGGTTTCAAACCGCACGGATCAAAGTTTTTCCGGGATGTACTTGCCAGCTTTCAACTCCACCCTCAAGATATTGGACCCAACTCGGTATCCAATATATGCAACTTTCAAGTTTTCTGTGAAGTGTACGTACAAGAAGAGCCAACTGTTGAGCTGTTCCGGGACTTCTTTCTTTTGAACCGGCGCACTGAATTTGTAGACGGACCCAATACTGAACTTGGTGGCGTCTCCATTCAGAAAAGAAAAGAGGTTGAATTTCCTCACGGCAAGCTGCACAGTCACCCCAAAGAGTGGAATCAAACTTGGTTCTACTATAATGACACCTCCCCTGAAGATGAGAATCCTCTGCCGGGTTACCGTGCCCACCGGCTTGCCAATACTCATCCACTTCCACAACGTCTAAGTGCCCAGGAACGGGCCCTGTATGCACCTCAACTCGCCAAGCTGAGAGCCTTCTTGGCCAACGGTTTAACAGGTGTAGACTTTGTCCGTTGCTGGATACCCTGGAGTATCTTGCCGCTCAGTCGCCGCTCCCGCTTAATGTGTGAGTACACTGGGGAAGCAGAAGACTCCCAACATCATATCAATATTCAACTAACAGATGAAGAAGTCACTGAGGCTGTCAAGAATATATTGAACGAATCGGAAGCTGTCTATCGCCAAACCGGTTTAGAACCTTTTTACACGCAAAACAAACCGTCTGCTGTAAGTATTGTTCTTCCGCTTTACACCTGATATCTTTATACTGTCCAATCTTTGAATACTCTTCTGCTTGTTTTTAAACAAGGTGATGATCCGTTCTGGAAGAAGAAACCTCAAGAGAAAGCGGCAAAACCTTCCCTGCCTAAAACCAAAGCCTTCAAGAAGACCACAAAGCGGAAGGCACCTGAACGCATCAGTATGGAACTGGATGACGATCCGGATGAACCGGAAGTTGAGGTAGAACTTGATTCACTTGGTTCACTTTTCATGCATCTCATTGACAATGATACTTATCAGGAGGACGTTGAAGGCAGCCAAGCCGACGATGCAGAGGTAATTATCCTTTCGTCCGGTTCAGACTCCCCGCCAACACAAAAAATCCGTCAAGCGGTCCGGAAAGTAAGCTTTTCTTATCCTCTTGCTCACTTGGATCCAACATTTATTTTGAAGAAGCAGTAGCATGAGGCTCGCCGCACAACCCATCACAGCGGCCAAAACGTCACTTCAACCGGTTTACCAGACACCCCGGTTCGAAAGCGCCGATCTGAGGTCTCACCCACTTCTGACACTTCTTATCCCAAGGCAGGCTATTTCCAACAACCTCTTAATCCGTCCGATTCGAATTATCAGGTGACACCTCCCTCCTCTTCTGGCGAGTCAATTGCAACACAACTCCCTCCTCTCAAAACCGTAGCTGGGTAAGTACTTCACCCTTTATTTTGATGTTTCATACTTTATATGTTGTGCTAACCTTTGCATCTTGTCCTGTTTAGAGCCAAAGCTAGACCCAGCAAAAAGGCTCGGGTGAATAATCCGCCCGAAGACCAGGTGGTTATTGAATTAGAGCAGACTGCTGAATCGGAGGGTCCAAATCCTGAAGCTACCTTTGATGAACCACCCCCTCAAGATCACAATACTGATGAACAAGCAGAAGTTGATGTTGCTGTGCCTGATGATGAACCGGCAAATCCAATCCGGACTGGTAACAGATCTTCTAGATTGGTGAGAGCTACTGACACTCCATCAACCCCAGAAAAGGCTGCTGGAGACAAAGAAGGCGAGGTTATCATTACTGGTATTGGTCACACCTCTCCTAGCCATCCTATAATCTTGGCCAAACAGAGTGCCAAGGAAGAGCGTGCTGCCATGGAAGAAGGCAAATGGTGCACCGACTTGTCCAGCTACGCCCATCTCAGCGCTCAAGAACTCCACTCTGGTTTTCTAAACCGTCTGCACTCAAACCGTGATTATGAAGCCGATTTGGTGAACCTGATGAAGGAACGCTATGAGGTATTTTCATCACTTTCCCTTTCTTAAATCCAAAGTACAAGTATCAACCCAAGTAGCCCCCAAGGGCCGGTTTATGCTGGCAATCATAAACCGGGACTTTATAATACTTTGACTCTTGCAAATCTGTCCTCCATATACCAACTGATTTTTGAAGTAAACCAGACGTGATTATTGTATTCCTGTAGTTTTCACCTGTGTAGTCCCCAAGGGCCGGTTTATCTTTCCAAGGTGAACGGGGGGGGGGGGGGGGGGGGGGGGGGGGGGGGGGGGGGGGGGGGTTGAACAGATGTACATTAGCCCCCAAGTGTTAAGGATAATGCTTGCATTGTACTTGAGACTTGTGAAAAATATGTTGATGATAGAGCAAATAGGCATTAGCCCCCAAGTACAAAGTGCATAACTGGGGGGGGGGGGGGGGGGGGGGGGGGGGGGGGGGGGGGGGGGGGGGGGGGGGGGGGGGGGGGGGGGGGGGGGGGGGGGGGGGGGGGGGGGGGGGGGGGGGGGGGGGGGGGGGGGGGGGGGGGGGGGGGGGGGGGGGGGGGGGGGGGGGGGGGGGGGGGGGGGGGGGGGGGGGGGGGGGGGGGGGGGGGGGGGGGGGGGGGGGGGGGGGGGGGGGGGGGGGGGGGGGGGGGGGGGGGGGGGGGGGGGGGGGGGGGGGGGGGGGGGGGGGGGGGGGGGGGGGGGGGGGGGGGGGGGGGGGGGGGGGGGGGGGGGGGGGGGGGGGGGGGGGGGGGGGGGGGGGGGGGGGGGGGGGGGGGGGGGGGGGGGGGGGGGGGGGGGGGGGGGGGGGGGGGGGGGGGGGGGGGGGGGGGGGGGGGGGGGGGGGGGGGGGGGGGGGGGGGGGGGGGGGGGGGGGGGGGGGGGGGGGGGGGGGGGGGGGGGGGGGGGGGGGGGGGGGGGGGGGGGGGGGGGGGGGGGGGGGGGGGGGGGGGGGGGGGGGGGGGGGGGGGGGGGGGGGGGGGGGGGGGGGGGGGGGGGGGGGGGGGGGGGGGGGGGGGGGGGGGGGGGGGGGGGGGGGGGGGGGGGGGGGGGGGGGGGGGGGGGGGGGGGGGGGGGGGGGGGGGGGGGGGGGGGGGGGGGGGGGGGGGGGGGGGGGGGGGGGGGGGGGGGGGGGGGGGGGGGGGGGGGGGGGGGGGGGGGGGGGGGGGGGGGGGGGGGGGGGGGGGGGGGGGGGGGGGGGGGGGGGGGGGGGGGGGGGGGGGGGGGGGGGGGGGGGGGGGGGGGGGGGGGGGGGGGGGGGGGGGGGGGGGGGGGGGGGGGGGGGGGGGGGGGGGGGGGGGGGGGGGGGGGGGGGGGGGGGGGGGGGGGGGGGGGGGGGGGGGGGGGGGGGGGGGGGGGGGGGGGGGGGGGGGGGGGGGGGGGGGGGGGGGGGGGGGGGGGGGGGGGGGGGGGGGGGGGGGGGGGGGGGGGGGGGGGGGGGGGGGGGGGGGGGGGGGGGGGGGGGGGGGGGGGGGGGGGGGGGGGGGGGGGGGGGGGGGGGGGGGGGGGGGGGGGGGGGGGGGGGGGGGGGGGGGGGGGGGGGGGGGGGGGGGGGGGGGGGGGGGGGGGGGGGGGGGGGGGGGGGGGGGGGGGGGGGGGGGGGGGGGGGGGGGGGGGGGGGGGGGGGGGGGGGGGGGGGGGGGGGGGGGGGGGGGGGGGGGGGGGGGGGGGGGGGGGGGGGGGGGGGGGGGGGGGGGGGGGGGGGGGGGGGGGGGGGGGGGGGGGGGGGGGGGGGGGGGGGGGGGGGGGGGGGGGGGGGGGGGGGGGGGGGGGGGGGGGGGGGGGGGGGGGGGGGGGGGGGGGGGGGGGGGGGGGGGGGGGGGGGGGGGGGGGGGGGGGGGGGGGGGGGGGGGGGGGGGGGGGGGGGGGGGGGGGGGGGGGGGGGGGGGGGGGGGGGGGGGGGGGGGGGGGGGGGGGGGGGGGGGGGGGGGGGGGGGGGGGGGGGGGGGGGGGGGGGGGGGGGGGGGGGGGGGGGGGGGGGGGGGGGGGGGGGGGGGGGGGGGGGGGGGGGGGGGGGGGGGGGGGGGGGGGGGGGGGGGGGGGGGGGGGGGGGGGGGGGGGGGGGGGGGGGGGGGGGGGGGGGGGGGGGGGGGGGGGGGGGGGGGGGGGGGGGGGGGGGGGGGGGGGGGGGGGGGGGGGGGGGGGGGGGGGGGGGGGGGGGGGGGGGGGGGGGGGGGGGGGGGGGGGGGGGGGGGGGGGGGGGGGGGGGGGGGGGGGGGGGGGGGGGGGGGGGGGGGGGGGGGGGGGGGGGGGGGGGGGGGGGGGGGGGGGGGGGGGGGGGGGGGGGGGGGGGGGGGGGGGGGGGGGGGGGGGGGGGGGGGGGGGGGGGGGGGGGGGGGGGGGGGGGGGGGGGGGGGGGGGGGGGGGGGGGGGGGGGGGGGGGGGGGGGGGGGGGGGGGGGGGGGGGGGGGGGGGGGGGGGGGGGGGGGGGGGGGGGGGGGGGGGGGGGGGGGGGGGGGGGGGGGGGGGGGGGGGGGGGGGGGGGGGGGGGGGGGGGGGGGGGGGGGGGGGGGGGGGGGGGGGGGGGGGGGGGGGGGGGGGGGGGGGGGGGGGGGGGGGGGGGGGGGGGGGGGGGGGGGGGGGGGGGGGGGGGGGGGGGGGGGGGGGGGGGGGGGGGGGGGGGGGGGGGGGGGGGGGGGGGGGGGGGGGGGGGGGGGGGGGGGGGGGGGGGGGGGGGGGGGGGGGGGGGGGGGGGGGGGGGGGGGGGGGGGGGGGGGGGGGGGGGGGGGGGGGGGGGGGGGGGGGGGGGGGGGGGGGGGGGGGGGGGGGGGGGGGGGGGGGGGGGGGGGGGGGGGGGGGGGGGGGGGGGGGGGGGGGGGGGGGGGGGGGGGGGGGGGGGGGGGGGGGGGGGGGGGGGGGGGGGGGGGGGGGGGGGGGGGGGGGGGGGGGGGGGGGGGGGGGGGGGGGGGGGGGGGGGGGGGGGGGGGGGGGGGGGGGGGGGGGGGGGGGGGGGGGGGGGGGGGGGGGGGGGGGGGGGGGGGGGGGGGGGGGGGGGGGGGGGGGGGGGGGGGGGGGGGGGGGGGGGGGGGGGGGGGGGGGGGGGGGGGGGGGGGGGGGGGGGGGGGGGGGGGGGGGGGGGGGGGGGGGGGGGGGGGGGGGGGGGGGGGGGGGGGGGGGGGGGGGGGGGGGGGGGGGGGGGGGGGGGGGGGGGGGGGGCCCTTAGACAGATTAGTACCATTATCCGTGATAATGCTGTGTGGAAAGCCAAACCGGAAGATCACCTTTTTGATGAATTGAACCGCTGTGGCTGCATCACACTTACTGACTGGCTCTGCCTCTACCCACTTGGTGAACTTGTCAACCGTGGGGATAACTTGTGCATATCAGTTTGATCCTGAATGAGCTGGAGCACCAGATCGCCTTCTTGAAAGGTTCTAGTCTTAACGCGGCAGCTGTGATAACGTCGGAGATCTTGTTGATAAATCGCCGACCGTGCTGCTGCCAGATCACGCTCCTCATCTAACAGATCCAGTGAGTCCTAGCGTGCCTTCTCATTGTCAGCTTCAGTGTAAGACGTCACACAGGGCGAATCATGACAGATGTCACTAGGAAGAACCGCCTCTGCTCCGTAAACCATGAAGGAAGGCGTATAACCCGTCGATCTGTTTGGTGTGGTGTTGATACTCCATAACACAGAAGGTAACTTCTCCACCCAACAACCCAGTGTCCGCTTTAAAGGAACCATAAGCCGGGGCTTGATATCTCTCAAAATTTCTTGATTTGCCCTCTCAGCTTGCCCATTAGACTGGGGGTGAGCAACTGACGCTATATCAAGCCGGATGTATTCATGTTGACAAAATTCCTCCATGTCACCCTTAGACAGATTAGTACCATTATCCGTGATAATGCTGTGTGGAAAGCCAAAC
>JAAAWM010008341.1:0-13481 GCA_036873465.1 Thinopyrum obtusiflorum
GATTGGCATCCATGCATATGTGCAGGAGATGAATAAGGTTGGGAGAGAGACAGTGCTAGAGTATTGGAGGGGGTGGTAGTGGAGTTGCTTCTAACAAATGGTGGCATAGGCTTGCTAGACAAACGGAGGGCACGCCCGCAATATCAATAAGAGAGGAGATGGCTGCTTGTTGTCTGTGCAAGTGCATGTGAGAGACGGGTCAGGAGGCATGAGGGGGACGATGTAGCTGTGGTAAGCAGACGTAACTACATAGGAAGATCAATCGCCCTTTGTAAGAGAAAGGAGAGACATAACTTGTGAGGTACGTCGATCGATGGGGGGGTAGTTAAAGTCAATCTAGGTATATGTTGGGAGATCGATCGGTATACATGCATGTGTATGTTAGAAGCAAATGAGGCACGAGGAGAAGGATATAGAGAGAGGGATGCAAGTAGGAGGTGGTACGAGAGGCATACTATATCGAGGGGGAGGAGTGTGCGAGTACAAGAACGATGGAAAGAGTGGTGGGAGTGAGGCATGGACGGTGACCAGAGAAGAGGGGAAGCTTGTGTTTGTGCTAGGCACACCTGGCTAGAGAGGCATATCAATCGATGTGTGCCGTAAAGGAGCTGGGGGCCTACACACACCATGCGTGAACGACCTAAAGTGAAAACACGAATTTGCGCGATGGAGCTAGAGAATGCTGGGGGAGGGTGAGAGGGATGCGGGCGTGTGCATGCACAAGAGAAAGTTAGCGCTAGCTACAAAGATAAGAGGGTTGTGTGGGTGTAAAAGACGAATAGAGATCATATATACTTCATTATAAAAAGCGAATTCGGAAATTTGAAGAATTTATCATAGTGTTTAAAACCGACGGATGTGTGAATATATATAACAGTGATAAACATGGTGTGGTTATGAACCTGGTATACTACATTTAATATATTTTATCTCTACTCTTATAAAAAACGGAGTTGGTGATGATGATGTGCCTGCCATCCTGCATTATAGGTTGTCTGATTTATATCTGGCGGATAGCAAGGGGGGGGGGGGGGGGGGGGGGGGGGGGGGGGGGGGGGGGGGGGGGGGGGGGGGGGGGGGGGGGGGGGGGGGATTCAAATTTAGTTCGAATTGCAGCGGTAGTATAGACATTTGGAATGCACTAAAATGTTGGTATGAGTAGGTTACATGCATTATACAGCAAGCGAAAAAAATTTAATCGGACATAACATGGATTCATACTCCCTCCTTCCATCTACATATGGCGTAATGAGATTTTTAAGACCGCCTTTGACTATTGACAAGATTAATAGTACATGACATGCATAATGTGAAAATTATATCATTGAAAGAACCTTTCACAGATGAATTTAATGGTGTGCTTTGTGTAAGTTGCATGTCATATATCATTCCTCTAATATTTGGTCAAAGTTAGCATCGAAAAACGCATTAGGCCCTATATAGATGGAAGGAGGGAGTAGCTTTGAATAGCATTTGTGTAGTAAAATGGGGCAAGACTCTCTCTTTGTGTGGTGTGGATAGTTTTATTTTTTTCGTTTTCTTTTTGGTTGAGGGAAGTTTGAATTGATTTGGTACGTACAAGTACAATATTATGACACGTTAGGCTTGTCCCTGAAATTCAACCCGCGTCTTGTTATATCCTGAAAATTCAGATATCGTGCTCCCAAAACTGGCGCCTTCACAACCCGCGCCTTGCTATCCCGAAATTACAACACACGCGAAAACTCCCTCCAGTTGCCAAATCCCGACACGCGAAATCCCACTTGTAACCCTAAGCCGAAAGCGCCGCTAGTTCAAATAGGTGGGGGGTACTTTTGTAACACACCCTACATTTTGGACAAGCGCGTTCCTAAGTCATGCTTCGCCCCCTCCCATCACCCCCTTTTCGCCATTCGAAATCCCAGGCCACCATAACCTCTCCGCTCCAGCCGCGAAACCCCACCCTCCTCTATCCGCCATGTCACCGCTGCCTAGCCGGTGCCTCTTCCCCGGTGACGTCGTCCACCGCAACAGCTCGACGTCCCTCGTCCACCTCCCTAGATGAGGATCCGTCGTCCATCTCGCCGTCCCGCCGGTTCAGCCGCCCCGTCCTCCACCTGGGGGGGGGGGGGGGGGGGGGGGGGGGGGGGGGGGGGGGGGGGGGGGGGGGGGGGGGGGGGGGGGGGGGGGGGGGGGGGGGGGGGGGGGGGGGGGGGGGGGGGGGGGGGGGGGGGGGGGGGGGGGGGGGGGGGGGGGGGGGGGGGGGGGGGGGGGGGGGGGGGGGGGGGGGGGGGGGGGGGGGGGGGGGGGGGGGGGGGGGGGGGGGGGGGGGGGGGGGGGGGGGGGGGGGGGGGGGGGGGGGGGGGGGGGGGGGGGGGGGGGGGGGGGGGGGGGGGGGGGGGGGGGGGGGGGGGGGGGGGGGGGGGGGGGGGGGGGGGGGGGGGGGGGGGGGGGGGGGGGGGGGGGGGGGGGGGGGGGGGGGGGGGGGGGGGGGGGGGGGGGGGGGGGGGGGGGGGGGGGGGGGGGGGGGGGGGGGGGGGGGGGGGGGGGGGGGGGGGGGGGGGGGGGGGGGGGGGGGGGGGGGGGGGGGGGGGGGGGGGGGGGGGGGGGGGGGGGGGGGGGGGGGGGGGGGGGGGGGGGGGGGGGGGGGGGGGGGGGGGGGGGGGGGGGGGGGGGGGG
Organism: Thinopyrum obtusiflorum; assembly: GCA_036873465.1. Lineage (NCBI taxonomy): Eukaryota > Viridiplantae > Streptophyta > Magnoliopsida > Poales > Poaceae > Thinopyrum > Thinopyrum obtusiflorum. Next base: position 2,659 of record JAAAWM010008341.1, read on the forward strand.
GGGGGGGGGGGGGGGGGGGGGGGGGGGGGGGGGGGGGGGGGGGGGGGGGGGGGGGGGGGGGGGGGGGGGGGGGGGGGGGGGGGGGGGGGGGGGGGGGGGGGGGGGGGGGGGGGGGGGGGGGGGGGGGGGGGGGGGGGGGGGGGGGGGGGGGGGGGGGGGGGGGGGGGGGGGGGGGGGGGGGGGGGGGGGGGGGGGGGGGGGGGGGGGGGGGGGGGGGGGGGGGGGGGGGGGGGGGGGGGGGGGGGGGGGGGGGGGGGGGGGGGGGGGGGGGGGGGGGGGGGGGGGGGGGGGGGGGGGGGGGGGGGGGGGGGGGGGGGGGGGGGGGGGGGGGGGGGGGGGGGGGGGGGGGGGGGGGGGGGGGGGGGGGGGGGGGGGGGGGGGGGGGGGGGGGGGGGGGGGGGGGGGGGGGGGGGGGGGGGGGGGGGGGGGGGGGGGGGGGGGGGGGGGGGGGGGGGGGGGGGGGGGGGGGGGGGGGGGGGGGGGGGGGGGGGGGGGGGGGGGGGGGGGGGGGGGGGGGGGGGGGGGGGGGGGGGGGGGGGGGGGGGGGGGGGGGGGTACCTCTCCGGCGAGCCCCCCTCCCCGCTGCGGGTGGTTCTTCCTTAACTCCAGCGAGACCCACCACCCCCTGAAAATCGACTGACCCAAAAGTCGATTCAGTCGACTAAAGTGTAGCTAAATCGGAGCAGAGCAGCAGCACAAGCAAGCGGGAGAGCAGCAGCGCGAGTGAGCGAGCGGGAGCCCAGGCAGCAGCAGCAGCAGCGCGAGCGAGCGAGAGACGGAGAAGCAGCAGCTGGGCGAGCGAGCGAGCGAGAGTCGGAGCAGCAGCAGCAGATCCGGCTGGTATGGACGCCGCCGCCGAAGGGGCCTCGCACTGGGGAGAGCCGCCGTGGAGATGTCGCCCATGGCGCCGGCTTCGAGATAGCCGCTCCATGGGGGTGCGGGATGGAGCACCGTCGGCGCGGGGAGGTCGAGTTAAGCAGAAGGTGCGATGCCATGAGTGTACAACCTCTTTGGTGGCGCCGAGTAGGCCTCGGCTTCATTCGAGGAGTCGATGAGGATGCTGCGGTTCCGGTGGAGCAGGTTAAGGCGGCGCTGTGGGGATGGAGCAGCCGCGATAGACGAGGCGATCATCAGAGCAGCTCCTCGGAGGTGGAGGACGGGGCGGCTGAACCGGCGGGACGATGGGATGGACGACGGATCCTCATCCGGGAGGCGGATGAGGGACGTCGAGCTGTTGCGGTGGATGACGTTGTTGAGGAAGAGGCTCCGGCTGGGTAGCAGTGAGGTGGCGGATGGAGGAGGGTGGGGTTTCGCGGCTGGAGAGGAGAGGTTATGGCGGCCAGATTTCGAATGGCGAAAAGGAGGCGATGGGAGGGGGGAACCATGACTTAGGGACGCGCTTGTCCGAAATGTAGGGTGTGTTACAAAAGTACCCCCACCGATTTGAACTAGCGGCCCTTTCGGCTCAGGGTTAGAAGAGGGATTTCGCGTGTCGGGATTTGGCAGCTAGAGGGAGTTTTCGCGCGCGTTGTAATTTGGGGGGGGGGGGGGGGGGGGGGGGGGGGGGGGGGGGGGGGGGGGGGGGGGGGGGGGGGGGGGGGGGGGGGGGGGGGGGGGGGGGGGGGGGGGGGGGGGGGGGGGGGGGGGGGGGGGGGGGGGGGGGGGGGGGGGGGGGGGGGGGGGGGGGGGGGGGGGGGGGGGGGGGGGGGGGGGGGGGGGGGGGGGGGGGGGGGGGGGGGGGGGGGGGGGGGGGGGGGGGGGGGGGGGGGGGGGGGGGGGGGGGGGGGGGGGGGGGGGGGGGGGGGGGGGGGGGGGGGGGGGGGGGGGGGGGGGGGGGGGGGGGGGGGGGGGGGGGGGGGGGGGGGGGGGGGGGGGGGGGGGGGGGGGGGGGGGGGGGGGGGGGGGGGGGGGGGGGGGGGGGGGGGGGGGTTCTTTCAATGATATAATTTTCACATTGTGCATGTCATGTACTATTAATCTGTCAATAGTCAAAGGCGGTCTTAAAAATCTCATTACGCCCTATATATATGGAAGGAGGGAGTATGAATCCATGTTATGTCTGATTACATTTTTTCGCTTGCTGTATAATGCATGTAACCTACTCATACCAACATTTTAGTGCATTCCAAATGTCTATACTACCGCTGCAATTCGAACTAAATTTGAATTCGTTTCTCTATTTCAATAAGAATCTACAATCATGATTGATGCCAACTTCAACCATCATAGTTTCCTTGCTATCCGCCAGATATAAATCGGACGACCTATAATGCAGGATGGCACGCACACCATCATCAACAACTCCGTTTTTTTATAAGAGTAGAGATAAAATATATTAAATGTAGTATAACATATTCATAACCACATCATGTGTATCACCGTTATATATATTCACACATGCGTCGGTTTGAAACACTATGATAAATTCTTCAAATATCCGAATTCGCTTTTTATAATGAAGTATATATGATCTCTATTCGTCTTTTACACCCACACAACCCTCTTATCTTTGTAGCTAGCGCTAACTTTCTCTTGTGCATGCACACGCCCGCATCCCTCTCACCCTCCCTCGGCATTCTCTAGCTCCATCGCGCAAATTCGTCTTTTCACTTTAGGTCGTTCACCCACGGTGTGTGTAGGCCCCCAGCTCCTTCTTTACGGCACACATCGATCGATATGCCTCTCTAGCCAGGTGTGCCTAGCACAAACACAAGCTTCCCCTGTTCTCTTGTCACTGTCCATGCCTCACTCCCACCACTCTTTTCATTGTTCTCGTACTCGCACACTCCTCCCCCCTCGATATAGTATGCCTTTCGTACCACCTCCTACATGCATCCCTCTCTCTCTATCCTTCTCCTCGTGCCTCATTTGCTTCTAACACACACATGCATGTATACCGATCAATCTCCCAACATATACCTACATCAACTTTAACTACCCCCCCATCGATCGACGTACCACACAAGTTATGTCTCTCCTTTCTCTAACAAAGGGCGATTGATCTTCCTATGTAGTTACGTCTGCTTACCACAGCCACAGCGTCCCCCCTCATCATTCGTGCATACCTCCTGACCCGTCTCTCACACGCACGTGCACAGACAACAAGCAGCCATCTCCTCTCTTATTGATATTGCGGGCGTGCCCTCCGTTTGTCTAGCAAGCCTATCCCACCATTTGTTAGAAGCAACTCCACTACCACCCCCTCCAACACTCTAGCTCTGTCTCTCTCCCAACCTTATTCCTCTCCTGCACATATGCATGGATGCCGATCGATCTCCCTTAATACATGAGGCAGATCGATCTCCTTAATACATGAGGTAGGCCTCTCTCGTCCTCCACACATATACCAGCCATTGTACCTCTATAGTTGATTGGGCCTCCCTCTTCCCCCACCACACACTGATAGTCGAGCGCTGCAGGTAGGTATCCATGCCACAGAGACAAACTGCACATGTCCCATCTGGGGGGGGGGGGGGGGGGGGGGGGGGGGGGGGGGGGGGGGGGGGGGGGGGGGGGGGGGGGGGGGGGGGGGGGGGGGGGGGGGGGGGGGGGGGGGGGGGGGGGGGGGGGGGGGGGGGGGGGGGGGGGGGGGGGGGGGGGGGGGGGGGGGGGGGGGGGGGGGGGGGGGGGGGGGGGGGGGGGGGGGGGGGGGGGGGGGGGGGGGGGGGGGGGGGGGGGGGGGGGGGGGGGGGGGGGGGGGGGGGGGGGGGGGGGGGGGGGGGGGGGGGGGGGGGGGGGGGGGGGGGGGGGGGGGGGGGGGGGGGGGGGGGGGGGGGGGGGGGGGGGGGGGGGGGGGGGGGGGGGGGGGGGGGGGGGGGGGGGGGGGGGGGGGGGGGGGGGGGGGGGGGGGGGGGGGGGGGGGGGGGGGGGGGGGGGGGGGGGGGGGGGGGGGGGGGGGGGGGGGGGGGGGGGGGGGGGGGGGGGGGGGGGGGGGGGGGGGGGGGGGGGGGGGGGGGGGGGGGGGGGGGGGGGGGGGGGGGGGGGGGGGGGGGGGGGGGGGGGGGGGGGGGGGGGGGGGGGGGGGGGGGGGGGGGGGGGGGGGGGGGGGGGGGGGGGGGGGGGGGGGGGGGGGGGGGGGGGGGGGGGGGGGGGGGGGGGGGGGGGGGGGGGGGGGGGGGGGGGGGGGGGGGGGGGGGGGGGGGGGGGGGGGGGGGGGGGGGGGGGGGGGGGGGGGGGGGGGGGGGGGGGGGGGGGGGGGGGGGGGGGGGGGGGGGGGGGGGGGGGGGGGGGGGGGGGGGGGGGGGGGGGGGGGGGGGGGGGGGGGGGGGGGGGGGGGGGGGGGGGGGGGGGGGGGGGGGGGGGGGGGGGGGGGGGGGGGGGGGGGGGGGGGGGGGGGGGGGGGGGGGGGGGGGGGGGGGGGGGGGGGGGGGGGGGGGGGGGGGGGGGGGGGGGGGGGGGGGGGGGGGGGGGGCTATGGTCTGATAGACTGATCATTTTCATTCCATATGTATTTCCTAGCACACAAAGCCACTAATTGATTTGTTCAAGGTAAAGATGTCTAATTTAAGTGCACAAGACTTCGATATCCTCGATGATGGTTCCCCACCTGGACTCGGTAGTGTTTCGTTGTAAGACTACTATGTGGTCATGCTTGTCTTGGACAGCGTGTTCACATGTTTGTAGCAGAACCCGCTCATGTTTTGGAGCTTGCTATCGTAGCTCATTTCCCGAGAATCTCGCAACGTCATCTCGTCGGTTTGTGTTGCAAACTTTCTTTTCCAGATATGCTGACTGAAATATCCTGTTACCAACCAGATCTGAATCTCAGGCAGATATGATGGTTGGAACTTTTCCAAGGTCTATGATGTAGGTCCCGACAAGGTTGATGTTCTGGCCGACACACCTAGCCGGAAGATCTATTATTGTAGCATCTTGACTGATCAAGTTGACCATCTTCTCCATGAGGATGTTGTGTGACTTATTTTAGAAGTTGTTCCTTATGGATCCTTTGTTCTCCCGAAGTCAGACCTTTACTTGATGTTCCAGATACCGAATGGTATTGGGTTAAGCCGGTACATCAAGGAGAACATTAGAAGCGGAGTGCTAAATGTCTCTCGGTCGATCATCTAGGTTTTTGTTCCTTGGCATTGCTAAGGACAAATCTGAGAAAGTGTTGTCTTCCTTTGCATCGGCATCGTCCATCACTATTCATCATGGTAGTATGATGTGTTGCCAGGATCCTCGACGCGGATGTTGGTAAGACCCTGATGAATATAAAAATGTTCAAGTTCTTGAGAGCACGCTCAGACACTAGATTATATCCTCGGTATCAATTGGAATGTGCCTTCCGTTTGCCGAGTTGTCTTCTAACTCTAGTTCCCTTTCCAAACTGAGTATGTCATTCTTTTGAATTCCTTCAAACGATCAATTGTGAATTGCCTCAGGCTGGTATGAAGAGTTTCAATGATATTTATATCAAAAGTAATTCTTTTTGCCACTTAAGGGAATAGCTCTACGAGTCACCTCCCCTAAGATGTCTCGTTATGGTATTAAGGGCATTATATCTCCTCGCTACTTTGAAACGCATCCACCATCCTTTTAAGCGTGGGATTGTTGCTTACCAAATTGAACCTTCGTCATTTGTTCCTCCCAACCCATCCCAATGTGTGTTTTGTGTCTGAACTCAAGAGGTGTTCTTACATCTCAGCTCAATAGGCGTTCTATGTTTCATTCCGTGAGTTCATCGTGAGTTGCTCGATCTTTGAGAAGATCAATTCTTGTAGGGTTTTCCGTTCTTTTTATCGTCGTGTTGGGTAAAGTTCTCGAAGGCAAAGACGTCAAAATCCAACGAGGCAGTAGATCAACATCTTCAAGAAGGGCAGTTGGATCGAGAAGACTGTGATAGTTTTGTGACCCCTCTGTCTTCTTACCTCACGTCTTGAATCTCGGGACGAGATTCTTGTTTAGTGGGGGTGAGTTGTCACAGCCCTAGATTTCTGCTTGTAATTAGTGGCATTGCATCCATGCATCATTTTCAATGGGGGGGGGGGGGGGGGGGGGGGGGGGGGGGGGGGGGGGGGGGGGGGGGGGGGGGGGGGGGGGGGGGGGGGGGGGGGGGGGGGGGGGGGGGGGGGGGGGGGGGGGGGGGGGGGGGGGGGGGGGGGGGGGGGGGGGGGGGGGGGGGGGGGGGGGGGGGGGGGGGGGGGGGGGGGGGGGGGGGGGGGGGGGGGGGGGGGGGGGGGGGGGGGGGGGGGGGGGGGGGGGGGGGGGGGGGGGGGGGGGGGGGGGGGGGGGGGGGGGGGGGGGGGGGGGGGGGGGGGGGGGGGGGGGGGGGGGGGGGGGGGGGGGGGGGGGGGGGGGGGGGGGGGGGGGGGGGGGGGGGGGGGGGGGGGGGGGGGGGGGGGGGGGGGGGGGGGGGGGGGGGGGGGGGGGGGGGGGGGGGGGGGGGGGGGGGGGGGGGGGGGGGGGGGGGGGGGGGGGGGGGGGGGGGGGGGGGGGGGGGGGGGGGGGGGGGGGGGGGGGGGGGGGGGGGGGGGGGGGGGGGGGGGGGGGGGGGGGGGGGGGGGGGGGGGGGGGGGGGGGGGGGGGGGGGGGGGGGGGGGGGGGGGGGGGGGGGGGGGGGGGGGGGGGGGGGGGGGGGGGGGGGGGGGGGGGGGGGGGGGGGGGGGGGGGGGGGGGGGGGGGGGGGGGGGGGGGGGGGGGGGGGGGGGGGGGGGGGGGGGGGGGGGGGGGGGGGGGGGGGGGGGGGGGGGGGGGGGGGGGGGGGGGGGGGGGGGGGGGGGGGGGGGGGGGGGGGGGGGGGGGGGGGGGGGGGGGGGGGGGGGGGGGGGGGGGGGGGGGGGGGGGGGGGGGGGGGGGGGGGGGGGGGGGGGGGGGGGGGGGGGGGGGGGGGGGGGGGGGGGGGGGGGGGGGGGGGGGGGGGGGGGGGGGGGGGGGGGGGGGGGGGGGGGGGGGGGGGGGGGGGGGGGGGGGGGGGGGGGGGGGGGGGGGGGGGGGGGGGGGGGGGGGGGGGGGGGGGGGGGGGGGGGGGGGGGGGGGGGGGGGGGGGGGGGGGGGGGGGGGGGGGGGGGGGGGGGGGGGGGGGGGGGGGGGGGGGGGGGGGGGGGGGGGGGGGGGGGGGGGGGGGGGGGGGGGGGGGGGGGGGGGGGGGGGGGGGGGGGGGGGGGGGGGGGGGGGGGGGGGGGGGGGGGGGGGGGGGGGGGGGGGGGGGGGGGGGGGGGGGGGGGGGGGGGGGGGGGGGGGGGGGGGGGGGGGGGGGGGGGGGGGGGGGGGGGGGGGGGGGGGGGGGGGGGGGGGGGGGGGGGGGGGGGGGGGGGGGGGGGGGGGGGGGGGGGGGGGGGGGGGGGGGGGGGGGGGGGGGGGGGGGGGGGGGGGGGGGGGGGGGGGGGGGGGGGGGGGGGGGGGGGGGGGGGGGGGGGGGGGGGGGGGGGGGGGGGGGGGGGGGGGGGGGGGGGGGGGGGGGGGGGGGGGGGGGGGGGGGGGGGGGGGGGGGGGGGGGGGGGGGGGGGGGGGGGGGGGGGGGGGGGGGGGGGGGGGGGGGGGGGGGGGGGGGGGGGGGGGGGGGGGGGGGGGGGGGGGGGGGGGGGGGGGGGGGGGGGGGGGGGGGGGGGGGGGGGGGGGGGGGGGGGGGGGGGGGGGGGGGGGGGGGGGGGGGGGGGGGGGGGGGGGGGGGGGGGGGGGGGGGGGGGGGGGGGGGGGGGGGGGGGGGGGGGGGGGGGGGGGGGGGGGGGGGGGGGGGGGGGGGGGGGGGGGGGGGGGGGGGGGGGGGGGGGGGGGGGGGGGGGGGGGGGGGGGGGGGGGGGGGGGGGGGGGGGGGGGGGGGGGGGGGGGGGGGGGGGGGGGGGGGGGGGGGGGGGGGGGGGGGGGGGGGGGGGGGGGGGGGGGGGGGGGGGGGGGGGGGGGGGGGGGGGGGGGGGGGGGGGGGGGGGGGGGGGGGGGGGGGGGGGGGGGGGGGGGGGGGGGGGGGGGGGGGGGGGGGGGGGGGGGGGGGGGGGGGGGGGGGGGGGGGGGGGGGGGGGGGGGGGGGGGGGGGGGGGGGGGGGGGGGGGGGGGGGGGGGGGGGGGGGGGGGGGGGGGGGGGGGGGGGGGGGGGGGGGGGGGGGGGGGGGGGGGGGGGGGGGGGGGGGGGGGGGGGGGGGGGGGGGGGGGGGGGGGGGGGGGGGGGGGGGGGGGGGGGGGGGGGGGGGGGGGGGGGGGGGGGGGGGGGGGGGGGGGGGGGGGGGGGGGGGGGGGGGGGGGGGGGGGGGGGGGGGGGGGGGGGGGGGGGGGGGGGGGGGGGGGGGGGGGGGGGGGGGGGGGGGGGGGGGGGGGGGGGGGGGGGGGGGGGGGGGGGGGGGGGGGGGGGGGGGGGGGGGGGGGGGGGGGGGGGGGGGGGGGGGGGGGGGGGGGGGGGGGGGGGGGGGGGGGGGGGGGGGGGGGGGGGGGGGGGGGGGGGGGGGGGGGGGGGGGGGGGGGGGGGGGGGTAGCCCATCATGCTCAATCATTGATCCATTCATGAAACACACTCGCATATTAGCTATACCCAATGCTCAAGGACGATCATAGTGCACCTTAGTTGGTGCTTTCTAAGAGAAGATGGAGACTCAAATAAAAATAAAATTTGCATAAAGTAAATAGATAGGCCCTTCGCAGAGGGAAGTAGGGATTTGTAGAGGTGCGAGAGCTCAAAGCTTAAATTGAGAGATATTTTTTTTGAGAGGCATACTTTTCCCATCAACGAAAATGACCGAGTAATTCTCAACACTTTCCATGCTAGATATATCATAGGCGGTTCCCAAATAGAAAATAAAGTGTATTCCTTCTTCCACCATCCTTTCACTTTCCATGGCTAGCCGTATCCACGGGTGCCCTCCATACCAACACTTTCCAAGGAATTTATTATTTGACAACATAAAGTAAATTTCTTTTTCATTTCAGGACTGGGCACCCCTATTACCGCTGTACTCTCATGCAATGACAAGTGAATAAACACTCATCTTGAGAATAACACATCTAGCATGGAAAATATTGGCCACCCCCTGCCGCTTCATGAGCGGTACGAGCACACAAAATGAAATTTATTTTGAAAATTGGAGATGGCACATACAAATTTGCTTAGAATGGCACGGGAATACCGCATATAGGTAGGTATGGTGGACTCATATGGCAAAACTGGGTTTAAAGATTTTGGATGCACAAGTAGTATTTCTACTTAGTACAAGTGGAGGCTAGCAAAAAGATTGAGAAGCAACCAACCAAGAAACGAAAAATCACATAAGCGAGCATTAAGCATAACTAACACCGAATAATGCACCACAAGTAGGATGTAATTTCATTGCATAACTATTGACTTTCGTGCTTGCATAGGGAATCACAAACGTTAACACCAATATTCTTACTAAAGCATAATTACTCACCAACATGACTCACATATCACTATCATCATATCTCAAAACTATTACAAAGAATCAAGTTTATTTTGTCCAATGATCTTCATGAAAGTTTTTATTATATCCCTCTTGAATATCTATCACTTTGGGACTAGTTTCATAAGTTGCAATTGCTTTTGACAAGCTCAAACAAATCTAAGTGAAGAACATGAGCATAATTTTCCGTCTCTCAAAATAATATAAATGAAGCATGAGAGAATTTCTTCAAAAATTTACTAACTTTCAAATTAATCTAAGTGAAGCATGAGAGCATTTGTCAAAAATATTAAAGCAGACCGTGTTAAAAAAAGATATAAGTGAAGCACTAGAGCAATTCCATAGCTCAAAAAATTTAAGTGAAGCATATAGAGCAATTCTAACAAATCATAGCATAATTTGGCTCTCTCAAATAGGTGTGTCCAGCAAGGATACTTGTGAAAAATTAAAAAGCAAAACAAGCAAAGACTCATATAATACTAGGCGCTCCAAGCAAAACTCATGATATGTGACGAATAAAAATATAGCTCCAAGTAAAATACTGATGGTTGTTAGAAGAAAGAGGGGATGCCTTCCGGGGCATCCCCAAGCTTAGTTGCTTGGTTCTACTTGAATATTAACTTGGGGTGCCATGGGGCATCCCCAAGCTTTGGCTTTTCTTACTCCTTATTCCTTCATCCATCGTGATCTCACCCAAAACTTGAAAACTTCAATCACACAAAACTTAACAAAACCTTCGTGAGATCCGTTAGTATAAGAAAACCAATCTTTACTTTAAGTACTGTAGAAAACCCATTCTAATTTTTTTATTGCATTATATCTACTATATTATAACTTTGCCATGGCTTATACCCCCCGATACAATCCATAGAGTCATCAAAATAAGCACACAATGCAAAGAAAATAGAATCTGTCAAAAATAGAACAGTCTATAAAGATGCGAATTGTTCTCATACTTCTGTAATTCCATTTTTTTTGAAATATTAGGAAAACGGAGGCAATTTGTATATAAATATTTTGTAAAAATTTCAGAATTTTTCATCACTTCTGTGAATTTAGACAATTATTTTACTGGACACAAAAGTTTCTGTTTTTCAACAAGATCAAATCAGCTATCACCAGAGCTATCCCAAAGGCTTTACTTGGCACAAATACTAATTAAAATATAAAAAACACAATCGTAACAGAGGCATAATTTTTCAAATACTCAAGAACAGAAAGGAAAAGGCAAAAATAAATTTTATTCATTGTGTTGCCTCCAACAAGCGCTATCGTTTTATGCCCCTAGCTAGGCATAATGCATAGATTCAAGTATTGTCATCTTTAGTTCTAGATCCATAGGATGCCCTCATGATTGATTAATATGGTGGCTTAACTCTTGTTCTAGGGAAGTGTTCCATAACCTTTCTTAGTGGAAATTGGAATGTAATATTGCCTTCTTTCATATCAATCACGGCACCAATAGTACGTAAAAACGGT
>JAAAWM010008342.1:0-13487 GCA_036873465.1 Thinopyrum obtusiflorum
TGCACTTGGCGTGCCCCCACCGGTTCTGATCCCACTCGCCCAGACCGAGTGGAAGAGCGAAACTACCAAAAACGACAGCAACACCCAGTGGGTGCTCTAATTCAACGCGAACAACAGGAGATTGTGCAGAAGAAGATTTTTCGAGAACAAAAACAGTCGGAAAGTCTACTCACCTGGACGTTGGCCCGAAGAGCGGCACTAGCGTCGTAGGCAGCCTGACTGCTCTCGTGCACTATCTTCACCCGCTCCATCATCATATCAGCCTGTCGGATGGCTTCCGCAGCCGCTTCCGACTGGTTGTCGGGGGGGGGGGGGGGGGGGGGGGGGGGGGGGGGGGGGGGGGGGGGGGGGGGGGGGGGGGGGGGGGGGGGGGGGGGGGGGGGGGGGGGGGGGGGGGGGGGGGGGGGGGGGGGGGGGGGGGGGGGGGGGGGGGGGGGGGGGGGGGGGGGGGGGGGGGGGGGGGGGGGGGGGGCAGTTGGTTCCTGCCGAGCCACCCTGCCAGCTGTTACCTTCTTGCTCTTCCTAGGCTTAGGAGCCACATCTTCGTCGTCGTCCGGAAGGTCAATGATGTTGGGTGGAGCTGCAAGACAGAACATTCGACCCCAAGTGAACCACTCGACCCTAAAAGGATCAAGAATCGAAATCGCAAGAGTTCATACCTGGGTTAGAGGTCACCGCATCCTCCATTTCCTTGTCCCGGTACTGGTATGAAGAGGTCCCTGACGTAGTAGCACTGCAAATGCCCGCATTCAATCGGTTACACCCAGTTAATTGAATCCACATAAAGGACAAGTCAGATGGTTACCCGGAGATAGTAGGAACGGTCACTTTGATCCGAGGCAAAGCTTTGGGCGGTTTGGAAGAGATGGCTTTCGGCACTTTCGGCGCTGGAAGCGGGGGGGGGGGGGGGGGGGGGGGGGGGGGGGGGGGGGGGGGGGGGGGGGGGGGGGGGGGGGGGGGGGGGGGGGGGGGGGGGGGGGGGGGGGAAAAAACCCCGGAAGAAAGGATGGGGAGGCAATGAGAATCTGCGATCTACGTGGGTGGCGAGGAGAACACACTCACCCTCCCTTGGCTGCGACTCGGTCTCGTTCCCCGGGAGCCGTGCTGATTTGTGGGGGATCAGTCCCCCCTCCACCAGGTCATCGAGGTCGTCCTGGGTGATAGCCGAGCGGATCCAGTCGCCCTAGATCCAGCCCGCAGACAGGCCAGACCTCGACGAGGATCCACCCCGGCTGGTCCGCTTGCCCTTCGCCGAGATATCACAGGATGAATCGGAAAGATACTTGACAAAACAAAATCATACCTGCTCCGGCTGGTGCGAGTTGTCGAATGGAATCACCCTCCTAGACCCCCGGGTTGTCTTTGTTGTCGGTGATCCCCATCAACCACTTCTCCAAGATATCCTTGCTGACATCCTCCGGGTGGATCCGAGTGGAATCCTCGAGCCCAGAGTACATCCACATCGGATGATCACATGCCTGAAGCGATTGGATGCGTCGACCGAGAAAAACCTCCAGCAGGTCCATTCCGGTCACCCCATCGCGGACAAGTTGGACGACCCGCTCGACCAGCACCTTAACCTACGCCTTCTCTTCTGGAACCACCTTCAGGGGGCCAGGCTTCCCCACTCGAGCCAAGGAAAAGGGAGGAAGTCCAGTCGACTGACCCGGGGTCGGCTGATCCTTGCAGTAGAACCAAGTTGACTGCCAGCCTCGGACCGAGTCGGGAAGGATCATGGCTGGGAAGGTACTCTTGCTCCTCATCTGGATCCCCAAACCCCCACACATTTGGATCACTCGTGTCCTCTCGTCACTCGACTTGGCCTTTTTGACCGACTGGGAGCGGCAGGTGAAGATGTGTTTGAAAAGACCCCAGTGCGGTCGACAGCCCAGGAATTTTTCACACATCGACACGAAAGCAGCCAGATAGACTACGGTGTTTGGAGTGAAATGGTGGAGCTGAGCCCCAAAGAAGTTCAAAAAACCCCGGAAGAAAGGATGGGGAGGCAATGAGAATCTGCGATCTACGTGGGTGGCGAGGAGAACACAGGGGGGGGGGGGGGGGGGGGGGGGGGGGGGGGGGGGGGGGGGGGGGGGGGGGGGGGGGGGGGGGGGGGGGGGGGGGGGGGGGGGGGGGGGGGGGGGGGGGGGGGGGGGGGGGGGGGGGGGGGGGGGGGGGGGGGGGGGGGGGGGGGGGGGGGGGGGGGGGGGGGGGGGGGGGGGGGGGTCCTCTTTCCTTTTGCCTTCGCGGTTGCCTTCATCGCGCGCTCCAACGCCACCGTCTTCTCCTTTCCCATGGTGGCGGATCGAGTCCAAGCGAGGCTACGACTCCGAGAGCGGAAGCGGGCACAGTGGATAAATCTGAGGAAGAAGAAAGAGCATGAGGGCGCACTGTTCAAAAGCTCGGTCCGGTGCCTTTTATAAGGTCACTTCCGAGTGACTGACTTGTAGGCCCGGACAATCTAAACAAATCCCGCAACAGTCACGCGCGCGATACGTGGCGAAAAAGGTGGCGCGGGAATCAAGGCGACCTGCCTAATCCGTCCCGATTACCACGGCCTCGCCCGTCCGGCGCGCTTCCTGAAATTCGAATCCCGCGAAATCCACGGATAGCAGAACTACTTGTCAGACGGAATACATCCTCCGCATCATCATCCAGAACACTACCGTAAAAGTTCACTCGACAAAAACTAAGAATGGACCAAGGCGACTGAAAAAAGAAGTTGGTGTCATCCCCTCAGTTCATTGATCCAGAGCAAGATATACTCATAGCATGAAAAATGAGTCAGAAGTGTTCTCAACTCCTTCCTCACTCAAACCCTGATCCATTCGGGGGCTCATGATGAAACTATGTACCTAGGGTAGGGTCATGGATCTGTTAAAGATACCCTCCTCAAGGACATCCCTAAAGGTGCCAGGAGCATTCAAAGAAAAATCATCATCCACTCGACCATGAAGTTATGTTCCACTCGACAATCCTGAAGACACTTGACTGTACAAATAATCGCTCGACTACCAGAAGATCTAGAGCCACTCCACACTGCAACGGTCGAGAATTAAGTCATAGCTTTAATGGTCATTATGTATCTTTATTGCAGGCGTTACCAGTAATGCCCCCATCTTTTATGTACCTTAAACCCTCTGTGACATGCACGAAAGAAAGGGGGGGGGGGGGGGGGGGGGGGGGGGGGGGGGGGGGGGGGGGGGGGGGGGGGGGGGGGGGGGGGGGGGGGGGGGGGGGGGGGGGGGGGGGGGGGGGGGGGGGGGGGGGGGGGGGGGGGGGGGGGGGGGGGGGGGGGGGGGGGGGGGGGGGGGGGGGGGGGGGGGGGGGGGGGGGGGGGGGGGGGGGGGGGGGGGGGGGGGGGGGGGGGGGGGGGGGGGGGGGGGGGGGGGGGGGGGGGGGGGGGGGGGGGGGGGGGGGGGGGGGGGGGGGGGGGGGGGGGGGGGGGGGGGGGGGGGGGGGGGGGGGGGGGGGGGGGGGGGGGGGGGGGGGGGGGGGGGGGGGGGGGGGGGGGGGGGGGGGGGGGGGGGGGGGGGGGGGGGGGGGGGGGGGGGGGGGGGGGGGGGGGGGGGGGGGGGGGGGGGGGGGGGGGGGGGGGGGGGGGGGGGGGGGGGGGGGGGGGGGGGGGGGGGGGGGGGGGGGGGGGGGGGGGGGGGGGGGGGGGGGGGGGGGGGGGGGGGGGGGGGGGGGGGGGGGGGGGGGGGGGGGGGGGGGGGGGGGGGGGGGGGGGGGGGGGGGGGGGGGGGGGGGGGGGGGGGGGGGGGGGGGGGGGGGGGGGGGGGGGGGGGGGGGGGGGGGGGGGGGGGGGGGGGGGGGGGGGGGGGGGGGGGGGGGGGGGGGGGGGGGGGGGGGGGGGGGGGGGGGGGGGGGGGGGGGGGGGGGGGGGGGGGGGGGGGGGGGGGGGGGGGGGGGGGGGGGGGGGGGGGGGGGGGGGGGGGGGGGGGGGGGGGGGGGGGGGGGGGGGGGGGGGGGGGGGGGGGGGGGGGGGGGGGGGGGGGGGGGGGGGGGGGGGGGGGGGGGGGGGGGGGGGGGGGGGGGGGGGGGGGGGGGGGGGGGGGGGGGGGGGGGGGGGGGGGGGGGGGGGGGGGGGGGGGGGGGGGGGGGGGGGGGGGGGGGGGGGGGGGGGGGGGGGGGGGGGGGGGGGGGGGGGGGGGGGGGGGGGGGGGGGGGGGGGGGGGGGGGGGGGGGGGGGGGGGGGGGGGGGGGGGGGGGGGGGGGGGGGGGGGGGGGGGGGGGGGGGGGGGGGGGGGGGGGGGGGGGGGGGGGGGGGGGGGGGGGGGGGGGGGGGGGGGGGGGGGGGGGGGGGGGGGGGGGGGGGGGGGGGGGGGGGGGGGGGGGGGGGGGGGGGGGGGGGGGGGGGGGGGGGGGGGGGGGGGGGGGGGGGGGGGGGGGGGGGGGGGGGGGGGGGGGGGGGGGGGGGGGGGGGGGGGGGGGGGGGGGGGGGGGGGGGGGGGGGGGGGGGGGGGGGGGGGGGGGGGGGGGGGGGGGGGGGGGGGGGGGGGGGGGGGGGGGGGGGGGGGGGGGGGGGGGGGGGGGGGGGGGGGGGGGGGGGGGGGGGGGGGGGGGGGGGGGGGGGGGGGGGGGGGGGGGGGGGGGGGGGGGGGGGGGGGGGGGGGGGGGGGGGGGGGGGGGGGGGGGGGGGGGGGGGGGGGGGGGGGGGGGGGGGGGGGGGGGGGGGGGGGGGGGGGGGGGGGGGGGGGGGGGGGGGGGGGGGGGGGGGGGGGGGGGGGGGGGGGGGGGGGGGGGGGGGGGGGGGGGGGGGGGGGGGGGGGGGGGGGGGGGGGGGGGGGGGGGGGGGGGGGGGGGGGGGGGGGGGGGGGGGGGGGGGGGGGGGGGGGGGGGGGGGGGGGGGGGGGGGGGGGGGGGGGGGGGGGGGGGGGGGGGGGGGGGGGGGGGGGGGGGGGGGGGGGGGGGGGGGGGGGGGGGGGGGGGGGGGGGGGGGGGGGGGGGGGGGGGGGGGGGGGGGGGGGGGGGGGGGGGGGGGGGGGGGGGGGGGGGGGGGGGGGGGGGGGGGGGGGGGGGGGGGGGGGGGGGGGGGGGGGGGGGGGGGGGGGGGGGGGGGGGGGGGGGGGGGGGGGGGGGGGGGGGGGGGGGGGGGGGGGGGGGGGGGGGGGGGGGGGGGGGGGGGGGGGGGGGGGGGGGGGGGGGGGGGGGGGGGGGGGGGGGGGGGGGGGGGGGGGGGGGGGGGGGGGGGGGGGGGGGGGGGGGGGGGGGGGGGGGGGGGGGGGGGGGGGGGGGGGGGGGGGGGGGGGGGGGGGGGGGGGGGGGGGGGGGGGGGGGGGGGGGGGGGGGGGGGGGGGGGGGGGGGGGGGGGGGGGGGGGGGGGGGGGGGGGGGGGGGGGGGGGGGGGGGGGGGGGGGGGGGGGGGGGGGGGGGGGGGGGGGGGGGGGGGGGGGGGGGGGGGGGGGGGGGGGGGGGGGGGGGGGGGGGGGGGGGGGGGGGGGGGGGGGGGGGGGGGGGGGGGGGGGGGGGGGGGGGGGGGGGGGGGGGGGGGGGGGGGGGGGGGGGGGGGGGGGGGGGGGGGGGGGGGGGGGGGGGGGGGGGGGGGGGGGGGGGGGGGGGGGGGGGGGGGGGGGGGGGGGGGGGGGGGGGGGGGGGGGGGGGGGGGGGGGGGGGGGGGGGGGGGGGGGGGGGGGGGGGGGGGGGGGGGGGGGGGGGGGGGGGGGGGGGGGGGGGGGGGGGGGGGGGGGGGGGGGGGGGGGGGGGGGGGGGGGGGGGGGGGGGGGGGGGGGGGGGGGGGGGGGGGGGGGGGGGGGGGGGGGGGGGGGGGGGGGGGGGGGGGGGGGGGGGGGGGGGGGGGGGGGGGGGGGGGGGGGGGGGGGGGGGGGGGGGGGGGGGGGGGGGGGGGGGGGGGGGGGGGGGGGGGGGGGGGGGGGGGGGGGGGGGGGGGGGGGGGGGGGGGGGGGGGGGGGGGGGGGGGGGGGGGGGGGGGGGGGGGGGGGGGGGGGGGGGGGGGGGGGGGGGGGGGGGGGGGGGGGGGGGGGGGGGGGGGGGGGGGGGGGGGGGGGGGGGGGGGGGGGGGGGGGGGGGGGGGGGGGGGGGGGGGGGGGGGGGGGGGGGGGGGGGGGGGGGGGGGGGGGGGGGGGGGGGGGGGGGGGGGGGGGGGGGGGGGGGGGGGGGGGGGGGGGGGGGGGGGGGGGGGGGGGGGGGGGGGGGGGGGGGGGGGGGGGGGGGGGGGGGGGGGGGGGGGGGGGGGGGGGGGGGGGGGGGGGGGGGGGGGGGGGGGGGGGGGGGGGGGGGGGGGGGGGGGGGGGGGGGGGGGGGGGGGGGGGGGGGGGGGGGGGGGGGGGGGGGGGGGGGGGGGGGGGGGGGGGGCCCACTGGGTGTAGTCCCCGAGACTACTGTTGAATGTTTGATTCGGCAGTAGTGTTAGAACTCTTTGAACTTGTACTTTATTGCTCGGAAGTAACCAATCTTTGTTTTTGTCGACTGACTGTCCCATGACCGCAGAGATCTTGTGAGCTTGGAGCCTGGTTTGCTGACTTGGAGCAAAAACAGATCCAGCTCAATCTTGATCTGGAGCTGGCCAAGGAAAACTTGCAGAAGGCTAAGGATGAAACTGCTGGTATGGGAGGTAAAAACTTTTTGACTGATTCTCTTGCCATCTTTTCCCTCCTTTTTCTGACCCGAGTGTTATTCCTTTTAGAAAAAATGAGGCAGGCCTTGGAGAAGAAGGATCTTGACCTTGCGACCGCGCAGAAAACGGCAGAAGAGAAAACATCACTCGCCGACCAGAAGCTGGCTTCAGTCAGAAAGTTAGAAGAAGAAAATACCAAGCTAAAGACTGCTCTTGATGAAGCCAACAAGGAAGTGACGCGACTGAAGAAGGATAAGGGGACTCTGACCGACAAAGTGGAAGACCTCACCCGCAAGAGAGACGAGCTGGAGGTTTATCTGGGAGGGCTCGCCAAGAAGTTGTTCCTTATGCTTGAAGGTACTTTTCCTTGTCCGATTGATTTGCTATCGTCGATTCGTCATATAACTATCGACTCATTATTTCTCTGTGAGTGCAGAATTCTGCCAAAACATCGAGGAAGAGACTGTGTGAATCGAGACGATCTTGGACCCCATCAACTCCCCTGTTAAAGATGAAGCTGCCATGAACATGCTCCGACTGGAATCTCATCTTGCCAGTGTCATGGACTACCTCGCTCGACTGAAGGTTGCGGTGTCACGGATCGACACGGCATTCTAGCCAAGGGTGACGCTCCAAAATGACCTTGAGTCTCTGATGACTCGACTTAATGAGATCCCCGGTCGAGTGCAGGAATGGAAGAAGTCATCTGCCCGGTGTGGTGCTGACGTGGCTCTGTCTCTGGTTTGTGTCCACTGCAAAGAAGCCAAGGAAGAGAAACTAGCAGTGCTCAAGGTTGCCAACACCAAGAAGCTTAACTTCCAGTCGTTCATGGAAACCTTCATCGAAGCAGCCACTCGCATTGCAGACGGAATCGACTTGAATGAGTTCGTCGAGCCTGCCAGCCCTCCTCCTGCGGAGTGAACAAACTTTATGATTTGATTAAATTTGCCTCGGAATGCCGAGTGTTTTTGTAACCATTAATGTCCTTCAGGCCTGATGCCCGAGTACTTTTATCTGTGGTTCGGAACCTCGTGGGATTTATCTTAACTTGGTTTTTCCTTGAATATGCTTGTCTTTGTCTCCGAGTGGAACTTGTCTCTTCTCTCGGAATCAGACTTTTGTACTTGTGATGCAGCTCTGAGAAGAAGGTCCAGACGACCTGCACCTCGTCGTCCTTGTGAATCGAGATGGAGCGTACGTTGTATTTGTGGCGCAACTCTGAGGAGGGGGTCGCAGATGACCTGCACCTCGTTGTCCTTGCGGATCGAGATGGAGCGTGTGGCCAAGTCCCCGAGGGAGAGGATTGCTCTTCACTCGGAGATTTTTAAACTTTGGCGAGTACGAGACTGTAGCTAAGCCCCCGAGTGAGAGGGCTACTCTTCACTTGGTAGGATTTTTAAAACTTAGGCGAGTATGGGACTGCAGCTAAGCCTCGGAGTGAGAGGGTTGCTCTTCACTCGGTAGGATTTTTACAACTTAGGCGAGTACGGGACTACAACTAAGCCTCGGAGTGAGAGGGTTGCTCTTCACTCGGTAGGATTTTTGAAACTTAGGCGAGTACGAGACTGCAGCTAAGCCTCCGAGTGAGAGGGTTGCTCTTCATTCGGTAGGATTTTTAAAACTTAGGCGAGTACGGGACTGCAGGTAAGCCTCCGAGTGAGAGGGTTGCTCTTCACTCGGTAGGATTTTTAAAATTTAGGCAAGTACGAGACTGCAGCTAAGCCTCCGAGTGAGAGGGTTGCTCTTCACACGGTAGGATTTTTAAAACTTAGGCGAGTACGGAACTGCAGCTAAGCCCCCGAGTGAGAGGGTTGCTCTTCACTCGGTAGGATTTTAAAACTTAGGCGAATCGGGTTCGCAGCTAAGCCCCCGAGTGAGAGGGTTGCTCTTCACTCGGTAGGATTTTAAAACTTAGGCGAATCGGGTTCGCGGCTAAGCCCCCGAGTGAGAGGGTTGCTCTTCACTCAGTAGGATTTTTTTAAAACTTAGGCGAATCGGGTTCGCGGCGAAGCCACCCGCTGGTTTTTTTTGAACACATGCCTATGTAACAACAATCATTTAAGAGACTGTAAAACTGCATCTTTGATAAAAAAAACTGGAAGGTACTTCTTATTACATCTCAACTGTCTGAATGTTTAAGTATGAAAATGGTGGAGCAACTCCGCATTCCAAGCGCGTGGCTCGTCTTTATTGTGTTCCACATTGTATAGGTGATACACTCCATTGTGGAGCACCTTGGTGATGATGAAGGGGCCTTCCCAAGCGGGAGCAAGCTTGTGAGGCCATTGCATGTCCACTCGGAACACAAGGTCTCCTCCTGAAATGCTCGACCTCTCACGTTTCTGGCATGGAATCGACGGAGGTCTTGCTGATAAATGGTCGACCGGATCAAGGCCATCTCTCTTTCCTCTTCCAGAAGATCAGCAGCATCTTGTCGAGCTTGTTCCGCTTCGGCTTCTGAGAAAAGTTCCACTCGGGGGGCGTTGTGGAGCAAATCACTCTGCAGCACAGCTTCAGCCCCATAGACCATGAAGAAGGGAGTTCGACCAGTCGAACAATTTGGTGTTTTTCTCAATCCCCAAAGTACTAATGGCAACTCATCTACCCAAGCGCCTACCGCATGCTTGAGGTCATGCATCAACCTAGGTTTCAACCCTTGGAGGATCAAACCATTTGCTCTTTCTGCTTGTCCATTTGACTGCGGGTGAGCGACTGAAGCATAGTCGACCCGAGTGCCTTGGGAAGCACAGAAGGCCTTGAAGTCATCAGAATCAAAGTTTGAACCATTGTCCATGATGATGCTGTGTGGGACCCCATATTTGAATGTTAACTCTCTGATGAAGCTGATGGCGGTACTCGCGTCAAGGTTTTTGATGGGTTTGGCTTCAATCCATTTAGTGAACTTGTCGACTGCAACAAGCAGATGGGTGAAGCCGCTCCTGCCGGTCCTCAGAGGTCCAAGCATATCCAATCCCCAAATAGCAAAGGGCCAGATGATTGGAATGGTCTTCAAGGCTGATGCAGGCTTGTGAGACATGTTGAAGTAGAACTGACAGCCTTCACACTTGTTGACTATATCTTTTGCCATTTCATTTGCTTGCGGCCAGTAGAATTCCGCTCAGTATGCTTTGGCCACAATGGTCCGAGAGGACGTATGGTGACCACAGGTCCCCGAGTGGACGTCATTGAGAATCATTTGACCTTCTTCTGGCGTGATGCACCGCTGAGCAACTCCGGTAACACTCTCTCTGTAAAGCTGTCCACCTATCATGGTGAAAGCTTTGGATCGACGAACAATCCGACGGGCCTCATCTTCATCTTCTGGAAGTTCTTTCCTGAGCAGATATGCAATATATGGCACCGTCCAATCGGGGATGATGACCACAACCTCCATGATCAGGTCGACCACGGATGGGATCTCGACTTCAGTCAGATTGGTAGAACTTTTTGGTTGCAGGGGCTCTTCTGTGAAGGGATCCTCTTTAACTTATGGCGTGTGGAGATGTTCCAAGAACACATCGCTGGGAATGGGCTCTCGTTTGGAACCTATCTTTGCCAAGTTGTCAGGTGCTTGGTTCTTCAGTCGGGGTATGTGGTGGAGCTCTAACCCTTCAAACTTATTTTCTAACTTTCTCACTGCATTGCAATAGCCAGTCATAGCTGGGCTCCTGATGTCCCACTCCTTCATCACTTGATTAACCACTAAATCTGAGTCGCCGTAAACCATTAGGTGATGGACGCCGAGTGAAATGGCCATACGCAGCCCATATAGAAGTCCCTCATATTCAGCTTCATTGTTGGAGGAATAAAAGTGAATCTGGAGAACGTAACTGAGTTTTTCGCCTCGCGGGGATACAAGGACTACCCCAGCACCAGAACCATTCAACATCTTGGATCCATCAAAGAACATAATCCAATGTTCTGAGTGAATCTTAGTCGGTTGTTGCTGCTCAATCCACTCGGTGAGGAAATCTGCTATTGCTTGGGACTTGATTGCTTTCTTTGCCTCAAACTTGATATACAACGGAAGGAGTTCAATCGCCCACTTTGCCACTCGACCAGTTGCATCTCTGTTGTTCAGAATTTTTGACAATGGAGCATCACTGACGACTGTGATCGAATGATCTGAGAAGTAATGTGCAACCTTCTTCGTGGTCAAGTAAATTCCATAAACAAGCTTCTGATAATGCGGATATCTCTGCTTGGATGGAGTCAAGACTTCGGAAATATAGTACACTGGGCATTGAACCTTGTAGGCTTTTCCTTCTTCTTCCCGCTCGACCGTGAGTACTGTACTGACAACTTGTCCAGTGGCTGCAATATAAAGTAGTAAAGGCTCTTTGCTGATTGGGGCAGCGAGCACCGGCTGGGTGGACGGCAGGGCTTTGAGCTCTGCAAACGCTGCGTCAGCTTCAGGAGTCCACTCAAACTTGTCAGATTTCTTCATCAGTCGGTAAAGAGGCAATGCCTTTTCGCTGAGGCGAGAGATGAATCGACTCAAAGCAGCCAAACAACCAGTAAGCTTCTGAACATCGTGTACACGCACAGGGCGTTTCATTCGGAGGATTGCACCAACTTTTTCTGGGTTTGCATCGATCCCACGTTCGAAAATGAGGAAACCGAGTAACTTTCCACCTGGAACTCCGAATGTACACTTCGACGGATTAAGCTTGATATCATATCTCCTCAGGTTGGCAAAGGTTTCAGCGAGGTAAGTCAGCAGGTCGGAACCTTTGCACGACTTAACCATGGTGTCATCCATGTATTCTTCCACATTCTGACTTATTTGAGTGAGCAGGCACTTCTGTATCATGCGCATGAATGTGGCACCAGCATTCTTGAGACCAAAGGGCATAGTAACATAACAAAAGCACCTGAATGGGGTGATGAAAGCTGTTTTTATTTCATCGGGTCCATACAGTCGGATCTGATGGTACCCGGAATATGCATCCAGAAAGGACAATCGCTCACATCCCACAGTCGAGTCGACAATCTGATCGATGCGGGGAAGAGGGAAGTGATCTTTCGGGCAGGCCCGATTGATATACTTGAAGTCGATACACATACAGAGTGAATCATCTTTCTTGGGAACCATGACAACGTTGGCGAGCCACCAGGAGTGGTAAATCTCTCGGATGAACTCAGCTGCCAGAAGCCGAGCCACCTCCTCGCCAATTGCCTTTCTTTTCTCCATGGCGGACCGTCAGAGATGCCCTTTGATAGGTTTTGCTTTTGGGTCAACTCGCAAGCGGTGCTCAGCCAGTCTCCTGGGTACACCTAGCATGTCAGAAGGTTTCCATGCGAAGATGTCCCAGTTCTCACGGAGGAGCTGGACAAGCGCTTCTTCCTATTTGCCGTCGATTGTTGTTGAAATATGAGTCGGAGCAGCATTGGGGTCGGTTGGGTGAATATGAACTGGCTTCATTTCACCAGATGACTGAAATGCAGACTCTAAAGCAGGCTTCTTAGAACGCAACAAATCACTCGAATCTACATTTTTCTGGTACTCTTGCATTTCCATCGCTGCCATCTGTTCATCGGCAATTTTTGAGCCCTTCTGGAGGCACTCTTCTGCTCTCTGCCGATTACCAGTGACTGTGATCATGCCCCTGGGGCCAGGCATCTTCAGCTTAAGATACACGTAACATGGTCGAGCCATGAAACGGGCATATGCGGGTCTACCCAAGATAGCATGATAGGCACTGTGAAACTCCACAACTTCAAATGTCAACTTTTCCTTACGGTAATTCGTCGAATCACCGAAAACCACGTCAAGAGTGATCTGGCCGAGTGAATCGGCTTTCTTCCCAAGGATGACCCAATGGAACTGGATATTGCTTTCGCTGAGCTTGGACATCGGAATGCCCATATCCCGTAGGGTCTCAGCATACAAAATATTCAGGCCGCTGCCACCATCCATCAAAACCTTGGTCAGTCGGGCACCCCCCACGACTGGCTCGACCACCAGCGCTTGCCACCCTGGGTTAGCAACATGCGCCAGATGGTCAGACTAGTCGAATGTGATGGGGGTCTTTGACCACTTCAAATATGTTGGCGTTGCCGGAGCAACCATGTTCACTTCTCTATTGATAACTTTTAGTCGACTTTTTCTCTCAACGTCGGCAAAAATCACCAAAGTGGCATTGACCTAAGGGTAACCATCGTCCTCTTCTTTGTCCTCGTCCTTATCAGACTCTTTCTCTTTCTCACTGGGTTGTTTCTCTCAGAACTGCTGGATAAGGAGTCGACATTGTCGAGTGGTATGCTTGGGATAAATCAGATTACCCTCTTCATCATTCTTGGTGTGAATATGACATGGCAAATCCAACACATCATTTCCTGCTTGATCTTTTACTTTTTTTGGGATCCAGGGCCCCTTAGGCGTCCCCT
The DNA here is from genome assembly GCA_036873465.1 of Thinopyrum obtusiflorum. NCBI lineage: Eukaryota > Viridiplantae > Streptophyta > Magnoliopsida > Poales > Poaceae > Thinopyrum > Thinopyrum obtusiflorum. Next base: position 12,968 of record JAAAWM010008342.1, read on the forward strand.
TGAATTTTCCCTGGGTCACAACTGTAGCTTCACCAGGGCCTGCAGGTTCAGCCTTGCATTTCTGCTTCCGACCTCCTCCGGTGTCCTGGGCGACTGGTTTGCTCTTGCCACTGCGAAGTCGGTCTTCTTCCTCACCGTTAGCGTACAGAGTGGCTATTTCCATCATTCGGGCCAGAGTCATATCTCCTGTCCGGCCGAATTTCAGGTTAAGCTCTTTGTACCGAACGCCTTCCTTAAAGGCACAAACAACTTGGTGCTGAGATACATTTTCCACCGTGTGATGCAAAGTGGTCCACCTCTGGATGTAATCCCTCAGAGTTTCATTCGGTTTCTGCACACAATGATGTAACTCAGTCAGCCCTGCGGGTCATTTGCAAGTGCCCTCAAATGTCCTGACAAACACTCGGGCCAACTCTTCCCAACTGAATATATTGCCAGGAGCCAATAGATTCAACCAAGCTCTGGCCGAGCCCTCCAACATCAAGGGGAGATGCTTCATGGCTACGTCGTCATTGCCGCC
>JAAAWM010008343.1:0-13509 GCA_036873465.1 Thinopyrum obtusiflorum
GATGTGTTATTCTCAAGATGAGTGTTTATTCACTTGTCATTGCACGAGAGTACAGCAAAGGTATTAGGGATGCCCAGTCCCGAAATGAAAAATGAATTTACTTTATGTTGTCAAATAATAAATTCCTTGGAAAGTGTTGGTTTGGACGGTAGCCGTGGAATGTGAAAGTATGGTGGAAAAAGGAATAAACTTTATTTTCTGTTTGGGAACCGCCTATGGTATATCTAGCATGGAAAGTATTGGGAACTACTCGATCATTTTCATTGACAGGAAAAGCATGCCACCTAAAATGTTTTATCTCTATCTTTTTCGCTTTGAGCTCTGGCACCTCTACAAATCCCTACTTCCCTCTGCGAAGGGCCTTTCTATTTACTTTATGCAATTTTTATTTTATTTGAGTCTCCATCTTCTCTTATAAAGCACCAACTAAGGGGCACTATGATCGTACTTGAGCATTGGGTGTAGCTAATATGCGAGTGTGTTTCATGAATGGATCAATGATTGAGCATAATGGGCTAGGGATAACTTGCTTTAGTGTTGATATTTTGAAAGACATGGTTGCTTGTTGATATGCTTGAGTATTGAAATCTTCATGTCAAAACTAGACTATTGCTTTGAATCATATAAAATTCCAAATGTCCATGCTACAAGAAAAGAAAATGTGATGAACATGTTAGGCAGCATTCCACATCAAAAATTCTATTTTTATCATTTACCTACTCGAGGACGAGTAGGAATTAAGCTTGGGGATGCTGATACGTCTCCAACGTATCTATAATTTTTTCTTGTTCCATGCTGTTATATTATCATTCTTGGATGTTTTACAATCATTTTGTAGCAACTTTATATCATTTTTTGGGACTAACCTATTGACATAGTGCCCAGTGCCAGTTCCTGTTTTTTCCTTGTTTTTACTTCACAGAAAATCAATACCAAACGAAGTCCAAACGCCGCGAAACTTTTTGGAGATTTTTTATGGACCAGAAGGAACAACTTGGGCCAAAGAAGTACGAGATGATGTATTACGGAACGAGTTAAGAGACTTGCCGGTAACGAGATTGAACTAGGTATGTGATACGTCTCCAACGTATCTATAATTTTTGATTGTTCCATGCTGTTATATTATCATTCTTGGATATTTTACAATCATTTTATAGTCATTTTATATCATTTTTTGGTACTAACCTATTGGGGGGGGGGGGGGGGGGGGGGAAGCTTAATTCCTGCTCGTCCTCGAGTAGGTAAATGATAAAAACAGAATTTTTCATGTGGAATGCTGCCTAACATGTTCATCACATATTCTTTTCTTTATAGCATGGACATTTGGAATTTTATATGGTTCAAAGCAATAGTCTAGTTTTGACATGATAACTTAAATACTCAAGCATATCAACAAGCAACCATGTCTTTCAAATAATCAACGCTAAAGTAAGTTATCCCTAGCCCATCATGCTCAATCATTGATCCATTCATGAAACACACTCGCATATTAGCTACACCCAATGCTCAAGTACGACCATAGTGCCCCTTAGCTGGTGCTTTATAAGAGAAGATGGAGACTCAAATAAAAAAATAAAAATTGCATAAAGTAAAAGAAAGGCCCTTCGCGGAGGGAAGTAGGGATTTGTAGAGGTGCCAGAGCTCAAAGCGAAAAAGATAGAGATAAAACATTTTGAGAGGCATACTTTTCCCACTAACGAAAACGACTTAGAGTTCCCAACACTTTCCATGCTAGATATATCATAGGCAGTTCCCAAACAGAAAATAAAGTTTATTCATTTTCCCACCATACTTTCACTTTCCATGGCTAGCCGTATACACGGGTGCCTTCCATACCAACACTTTCCAAGGAATTTATTATTTGACAACAGGGGGGGGGGGGGGGGGGGGGGGGGGGGGGGGGGGGGGGGGGGGGGGGGGGGGGGGGGGGGGGGGGGGGGGGGGGGGGGGGGGGGGGGGGGGGGGGGGGGGGGGGGGGGGGGGGGGGGGGGGGGGGGGGGGGGGGGGGGGGGGGGGGGGGGGGGGGGGGGGGGGGGGGGGGGGGGGGGGGGGGGGGGGGGGGGGGGGGGGGGGGGGGGGGGGGGGGGGGGGGGGGGGGGGGGGGGGGGGGGGGGGGGGGGGGGGGGGGGGGGGGGGGGGGGGGGGGGGGGGGGGGGGGGGGGGGGGGGGGGGGGGGGGGGGGGGGGGGGGGGGGGGGGGGGGGGGGGGGGGGGGGGGGGGGGGGGGGGGGGGGGGGGGGGGGGGGGGGGGGGGGGGGGGGGGGGGGGGGGGGGGGGGGGGGGGGGGGGGGGGGGGGGGGGGGGGGGGGGGGGGGGGGGGGGGGGGGGGGGGGGGGGGGGGGGGGGGGGGGGGGGGGGGGGGGGGGGGGGGGGGGGGGGGGGGGGGGGGGGGGGGGGGGGGGGGGGGGGGGGGGGGGGGGGGGGGGGGGGGGGGGGGGGGGGGGGGGGGGGGGGGGGGGGGGGGGGGGGGGGGGGGGGGGGGGGGGGGGGGGGGGGGGGGGGGGGGGGGGGGGGGGGGGGGGGGGGGGGGGGGGGGGGGGGGGGGGGGGGGGGGGGGGGGGGGGGGGGGGGGGGGGGGGGGGGGGGGGGGGGGGGGGGGGGGGGGGGGGGGGGGGGGGGGGGGGGGGGGGGGGGGGGGGGGGGGGGGGGGGGGGGGGGGGGGGGGGGGGGGGGGGGGGGGGGGGGGGGGGGGGGGGGGGGGGGGGGGGGGGGGGGGGGGGGGGGGGGGGGGGGGGGGGGGGGGGGGGGGGGGGGGGGGGGGGGGGGGGGGGGGGGGGGGGGGGGGGGGGGGGGGGGGGGGGGGGGGGGGGGGGGGGGGGGGGGGGGGGGGGGGGGGGGGGGGGGGGGGGGGGGGGGGGGGGGGGGGGGGGGGGGGGGGGGGGGGGGGGGGGGGGGGGGGGGGGGGGGGGGGGGGGGGGGGGGGGGGGGGGGGGGGGGGGGGGGGGGGGGGGGGGGGGGGGGGGGGGGGGGGGGGGGGGGGGGGGGGGGGGGGGGGGGGGGGGGGGGGGGGGGGGGGGGGGGGGGGGGGGGGGGGGGGGGGGGGGGGGGGGGGGGGGGGGGGGGGGGGGGGGGGGGGGGGGGGGGGGGGGGGGGGGGGGGGGGGGGGGGGGGGGGGGGGGGGGGGGGGGGGGGGGGGGGGGGGGGGGGGGGGGGGGGGGGGGGGGGGGGGGGGGGGGGGGGGGGGGGGGGGGGGGGGGGGGGGGGGGGGGGGGGGGGGGGGGGGGGGGGGGGGGGGGGGGGGGGGGGGGGGGGGGGGGGGGGGGGGGGGGGGGGGGGGGGGGGGGGGGGGGGGGGGGGGGGGGGGGGGGGGGGGGGGGGGGGGGGGGGGGGGGGGGGGGGGGGGGGGGGGGGGGGGGGGGGGGGGGGGGGGGGGGGGGGGGGGGGGGGGGGGGGGGGGGGGGGGGGGGGGGGGGGGGGGGGGGGGGGGGGGGGGGGGGGGGGGGGGGGGGGGGGGGGGGGGGGGGGGGGGGGGGGGGGGGGGGGGGGGGGGGGGGGGGGGGGGGGGGGGGGGGGGGGGGGGGGGGGGGGGGGGGGGGGGGGGGGGGGGGGGGGGGGGGGGGGGGGGGGGGGGGGGGGGGGGGGGGGGGGGGGGGGGGGGGGGGGGGGGGGGGGGGGGGGGGGGGGGGGGGGGGGGGGGGGGGGGGGGGGGGGGGGGGGGGGGGGGGGGGGGGGGGGGGGGGGGGGGGGGGGGGGGGGGGGGGGGGGGGGGGGGGGGGGGGGGGGGGGGGGGGGGGGGGGGGGGGGGGGGGGGGGGGGGGGGGGGGGGGGGGGGGGGGGGGGGGGGGGGGGGGGGGGGGGGGGGGGGGGGGGGGGGGGGGGGGGGGGGGGGGGGGGGGGGGGGGGGGGGGGGGGGGGGGGGGGGGGGGGGGGGGGGGGGGGGGGGGGGGGGGGGGGGGGGGGGGGGGGGGGGGGGGGGGGGGGGGGGGGGGGGGGGGGGGGGGGGGGGGGGGGGGGGGGGGGGGGGGGGGGGGGGGGGGGGGGGGGGGGGGGGGGGGGGGGGGGGGGGGGGGGGGGGGGGGGGGGGGGGGGGGGGGGGGGGGGGGGGGGGGGGGGGGGGGGGGGGGGGGGGGGGGGGGGGGGGGGGGGGGGGGGGGGGGGGGGGGGGGGGGGGGGGGGGGGGGGGGGGGGGGGGGGGGGGGGGGGGGGGGGGGGGGGGGGGGGGGGGGGGGGGGGGGGGGGGGGGGGGGGGGGGGGGGGGGGGGGGGGGGGGGGGGGGGGGGGGGGGGGGGGGGGGGGGGGGGGGGGGGGGGGGGGGGGGGGGGGGGGGGGGGGGGGGGGGGGGGGGGGGGGGGGGGGGGGGGGGGGGGGGGGGGGGGGGGGGGGGGGGGGGGGGGGGGGGGGGGGGGGGGGGGGGGGGGGGGGGGGGGGGGGGGGGGGGGGGGGGGGGGGGGGGGGGGGGGGGGGGGGGGGGGGGGGGGGGGGGGGGGGGGGGGGGGGGGGGGGGGGGGGGGGGGGGGGGGGGGGGGGGGGGGGGGGGGGGGGGGGGGGGGGGGGGGGGGGGGGGGGGGGGGGGGGGGGGGGGGGGGGGGGGGGGGGGGGGGGGGGGGGGGGGGGGGGGGGGGGGGGGGGGGGGGGGGGGGGGGGGGGGGGGGGGGGGGGGGGGGGGGGGGGGGGGGGGGGGGGGGGGGGGGGGGGGGGGGGGGGGGGGGGGGGGGGGGGGGGGGGGGGGGGGGGGGGGGGGGGGGGGGGGGGGGGGGGGGGGGGGGGGGGGGGGGGGGGGGGGGGGGGGGGGGGGGGGGGGGGGGGGGGGGGGGGGGGGGGGGGGGGGGGGGGGGGGGGGGGGGGGGGGGGGGGGGGGGGGGGGGGGGGGGGGGGGGGGGGGGGGGGGGGGGGGGGGGGGGGGGGGGGGGGGGGGGGGGGGGGGGGGGGGGGGGGGGGGGGGGGGGGGGGGGGGGGGGGGGGGGGGGGGGGGGGGGGGGGGGGGGGGGGGGGGGGGGGGGGGGGGGGGGGGGGGGGGGGGGGGGGGGGGGGGGGGGGGGGGGGGGGGGGGGGGGGGGGGGGGGGGGGGGGGGGGGGGGGGGGGGGGGGGGGGGGGGGGGGGGGGGGGGGGGGGGGGGGGGGGGGGGGGGGGGGGGGGGGGGGGGGGGGGGGGGGGGGGGGGGGGGGGGGGGGGGGGGGGGGGGGGGGGGGGGGGGGGGGGGGGGGGGGGGGGGGGGGGGGGGGGGGGGGGGGGGGGGGGGGGGGGGGGGGGGGGGGGGGGGGGGGGGGGGGGGGGGGGGGGGGGGGGGGGGGGGGGGGGGGGGGGGGGGGGGGGGGGGGGGGGGGGGGGGGGGGGGGGGGGGGGGGGGGGGGGGGGGGGGGGGGGGGGGGGGGGGGGGGGGGGGGGGGGGGGGGGGGGGGGGGGGGGGGGGGGGGGGGGGGGGGGGGGGGGGGGGGGGGGGGGGGGGGGGGGGGGGGGGGGGGGGGGGGGGGGGGGGGGGGGGGGGGGGGGGGGGGGGGGGGGGGGGGGGGGGGGGGGGGGGGGGGGGGGGGGGGGGGGGGGGGGGGGGGGGGGGGGGGGGGGGGGGGGGGGGGGGGGGGGGGGGGGGGGGGGGGGGGGGGGGGGGGGGGGGGGGGGGGGGGGGGGGGGGGGGGGGGGGGGGGGGGGGGGGGGGGGGGGGGGGGGGGGGGGGGGGGGGGGGGGGGGGGGGGGGGGGGGGGGGGGGGGGGGGGGGGGGGGGGGGGGGGGGGGGGGGGGGGGGGGGGGGGGGGGGGGGGGGGGGGGGGGGGGGGGGGGGGGGGGGGGGGGGGGGGGGGGGGGGGGGGGGGGGGGGGGGGGGGGGGGGGGGGGGGGGGGGGGGGGGGGGGGGGGGGGGGGGGGGGGGGGGGGGGGGGGGGGGGGGGGGGGGGGGGGGGGGGGGGGGGGGGGGGGGGGGGGGGGGGGGGGGGGGGGGGGGGGGGGGGGGGGGGGGGGGGGGGGGGGGGGGGGGGGGGGGGGGGGGGGGGGGGGGGGGGGGGGGGGGGGGGGGGGGGGGGGGGGGGGGGGGGGGGGGGGGGGGGGGGGGGGGGGGGGGGGGGGGGGGGGGGGGGGGGGGGGGGGGGGGGGGGGGGGGGGGGGGGGGGGGGGGGGGGGGGGGGGGGGGGGGGGGGGGGGGGGGGGGGGGGGGGGGGGGGGGGGGGGGGGGGGGGGGGGGGGGGGGGGGGGGGGGGGGGGGGGGGGGGGGGGGGGGGGGGGGGGGGGGGGGGGGGGGGGGGGGGGGGGGGGGGGGGGGGGGGGGGGGGGGGGGGGGGGGGGGGGGGGGGGGGGGGGGGGGGGGGGGGGGGGGGGGGGGGGGGGGGGGGGGGGGGGGGGGGGGGGGGGGGGGGGGGGGGGGGGGGGGGGGGGGGGGGGGGGGGGGGGGGGGGGGGGGGGGGGGGGGGGGGGGGGGGGGGGGGGGGGGGGGGGGGGGGGGGGGGGGGGGGGGGGGGGGGGGGGGGGGGGGGGGGGGGGGGGGGGGGGGGGGGGGGGGGGGGGGGGGGGGGGGGGGGGGGGGGGGGGGGGGGGGGGGGGGGGGGGGGGGGGGGGGGGGGGGGGGGGGGGGGGGGGGGGGGGGGGGGGGGGGGGGGGGGGGGGGGGGGGGGGGGGGGGGGGGGGGGGGGGGGGGGGGGGGGGGGGGGGGGGGGGGGGGGGGGGGGGGGGGGGGGGGGGGGGGGGGGGGGGGGGGGGGGGGGGGGGGGGGGGGGGGGGGGGGGGGGGGGGGGGGGGGGGGGGGGGGGGGGGGGGGGGGGGGGGGGGGGGGGGGGGGGGGGGGGGGGGGGGGGGGGGGGGGGGGGGGGGGGGGGGGGGGGGGGGGGGGGGGGGGGGGGGGGGGGGGGGGGGGGGGGGGGGGGGGGGGGGGGGGGGGGGGGGGGGGGGGGGGGGGGGGGGGGGGGGGGGGGGGGGGGGGGGGGGGGGGGGGGGGGGGGGGGGGGGGGGGGGGGGGGGGGGGGGGGGGGGGGGGGGGGGGGGGGGGGGGGGGGGGGGGGGGGGGGGGGGGGGGGGGGGGGGGGGGGGGGGGGGGGGGGGGGGGGGGGGGGGGGGGGGGGGGGGGGGGGGGGGGGGGGGGGGGGGGGGGGGGGGGGGGGGGGGGGGGGGGGGGGGGGGGGGGGGGGGGGGGGGGGGGGGGGGGGGGGGGGGGGGGGGGGGGGGGGGGGGGGGGGGGGGGGGGGGGGGGGGGGGGGGGGGGGGGGGGGGGGGGGGGGGGGGGGGGGGGGGGGGGGGGGGGGGGGGGGGGGGGGGGGGGGGGGGGGGGGGGGGGGGGGGGGGGGGGGGGGGGGGGGGGGGGGGGGGGGGGGGGGGGGGGGGGGGGGGGGGGGGGGGGGGGGGGGGGGGGGGGGGGGGGGGGGGGGGGGGGGGGGGGGGGGGGGGGGGGGGGGGGGGGGGGGGGGGGGGGGGGGGGGGGGGGGGGGGGGGGGGGGGGGGGGGGGGGGGGGGGGGGGGGGGGGGGGGGGGGGGGGGGGGGGGGGGGGGGGGGGGGGGGGGGGGGGGGGGGGGGGGGGGGGGGGGGGGGGGGGGGGGGGGGGGGGGGGGGGGGGGGGGGGGGGGGGGGGGGGGGGGGGGGGGGGGGGGGGGGGGGGGGGGGGGGGGGGGGGGGGGGGGGGGGGGGGGGGGGGGGGGGGGGGGGGGGGGGGGGGGGGGGGGGGGGGGGGGGGGGGGGGGGGGGGGGGGGGGGGGGGGGGGGGGGGGGGGGGGGGGGGGGGGGGGGGGGGGGGGGGGGGGGGGGGGGGGGGGGGGGGGGGGGGGGGGGGGGGGGGGGGGGGGGGGGGGGGGGGGGGGGGGGGGGGGGGGGGGGGGGGGGGGGGGGGGGGGGGGGGGGGGGGGGGGGGGGGGGGGGGGGGGGGGGGGGGGGGGGGGGGGGGGGGGGGGGGGGGGGGGGGGGGGGGGGGGGGGGGGGGGGGGGGGGGGGGGGGGGGGGGGGGGGGGGGGGGGGGGGGGGGGGGGGGGGGGGGGGGGGGGGGGGGGGGGGGGGGGGGGGGGGGGGGGGGGGGGGGGGGGGGGGGGGGGGGGGGGGGGGGGGGGGGGGGGGGGGGGGGGGGGGGGGGGGGGGGGGGGGGGGGGGGGGGGGGGGGGGGGGGGGGGGGGGGGGGGGGGGGGGGGGGGGGGGGGGGGGGGGGGGGGGGGGGGGGGGGGGGGGGGGGGGGGGGGGGGGGGGGGGGGGGGGGGGGGGGGGGGGGGGGGGGGGGGGGGGGGGGGGGGGGGGGGGGGGGGGGGGGGGGGGGGGGGGGGGGGGGGGGGGGGGGGGGGGGGGGGGGGGGGGGGGGGGGGGGGGGGGGGGGGGGGGGGGGGGGGGGGGGGGGGGGGGGGGGGGGGGGGGGGGGGGGGGGGGGGGGGGGGGGGGGGGGGGGGGGGGGGGGGGGGGGGGGGGGGGGGGGGGGGGGGGGGGGGGGGGGGGGGGGGGGGGGGGGGGGGGGGGGGGGGGGGGGGGGGGGGGGGGGGGGGGGGGGGGGGGGGGGGGGGGGGGGGGGGGGGGGGGGGGGGGGGGGGGGGGGGGGGGGGGGGGGGGGGGGGGGGGGGGGGGGGGGGGGGGGGGGGGGGGGGGGGGGGGGGGGGGGGGGGGGGGGGGGGGGGGGGGGGGGGGGGGGGGGGGGGGGGGGGGGGGGGGGGGGGGGGGGGGGGGGGGGGGGGGGGGGGGGGGGGGGGGGGGGGGGGGGGGGGGGGGGGGGGGGGGGGGGGGGGGGGGGGGGGGGGGGGGGGGGGGGGGGGGGGGGGGGGGGGGGGGGGGGGGGGGGGGGGGGGGGGGGGGGGGGGGGGGGGGGGGGGGGGGGGGGGGGGGGGGGGGGGGGGGGGGGGGGGGGGGGGGGGGGGGGGGGGGGGGGGGGGGGGGGGGGGGGGGGGGGGGGGGGGGGGGGGGGGGGGGGGGGGGGGGGGGGGGGGGGGGGGGGGGGGGGGGGGGGGGGGGGGGGGGGGGGGGGGGGGGGGGGGGGGGGGGGGGGGGGGGGGGGGGGGGGGGGGGGGGGGGGGGGGGGGGGGGGGGGGGGGGGGGGGGGGGGGGGGGGGGGGGGGGGGGGGGGGGGGGGGGGGGGGGGGGGGGGGGGGGGGGGGGGGGGGGGGGGGGGGGGGGGGGGGGGGGGGGGGGGGGGGGGGGGGGGGGGGGGGGGGGGGGGGGGGGGGGGGGGGGGGGGGGGGGGGGGGGGGGGGGGGGGGGGGGGGGGGGGGGGGGGGGGGGGGGGGGGGGGGGGGGGGGGGGGGGGGGGGGGGGGGGGGGGGGGGGGGGGGGGGGGGGGGGGGGGGGGGGGGGGGGGGGGGGGGGGGGGGGGGGGGGGGGGGGGGGGGGGGGGGGGGGGGGGGGGGGGGGGGGGGGGGGGGGGGGGGGGGGGGGGGGGGGGGGGGGGGGGGGGGGGGGGGGGGGGGGGGGGGGGGGGGGGGGGGGGGGGGGGGGGGGGGGGGGGGGGGGGGGGGGGGGGGGGGGGGGGGGGGGGGGGGGGGGGGGGGGGGGGGGGGGGGGGGGGGGGGGGGGGGGGGGGGGGGGGGGGGGGGGGGGGGGGGGGGGGGGGGGGGGGGGGGGGGGGGGGGGGGGGGGGGGGGGGGGGGGGGGGGGGGGGGGGGGGGGGGGGGGGGGGGGGGGGGGGGGGGGGGGGGGGGGGGGGGGGGGGGGGGGGGGGGGGGGGGGGGGGGGGGGGGGGGGGGGGGGGGGGGGGGGGGGGGGGGGGGGGGGGGGGGGGGGGGGGGGGGGGGGGGGGGGGGGGGGGGGGGGGGGGGGGGGGGGGGGGGGGGGGGGGGGGGGGGGGGGGGGGGGGGGGGGGGGGGGGGGGGGGGGGGGGGGGGGGGGGGGGGGGGGGGGGGGGGGGGGGGGGGGGGGGGGGGGGGGGGGGGGGGGGGGGGGGGGGGGGGGGGGGGGGGGGGGGGGGGGGGGGGGGGGGGGGGGGGGGGGGGGGGGGGGGGGGGGGGGGGGGGGGGGGGGGGGGGGGGGGGGGGGGGGGGGGGGGGGGGGGGGGGGGGGGGGGGGGGGGGGGGGGGGGGGGGGGGGGGGGGGGGGGGGGGGGGGGGGGGGGGGGGGGGGGGGGGGGGGGGGGGGGGGGGGGGGGGGGGGGGGGGGGGGGGGGGGGGGGGGGGGGGGGGGGGGGGGGGGGGGGGGGGGGGGGGGGGGGGGGGGGGGGGGGGGGGGGGGGGGGGGGGGGGGGGGGGGGGGGGGGGGGGGGGGGGGGGGGGGGGGGGGGGGGGGGGGGGGGGGGGGGGGGGGGGGGGGGGGGGGGGGGGGGGGGGGGGGGGGGGGGGGGGGGGGGGGGGGGGGGGGGGGGGGGGGGGGGGGGGGGGGGGGGGGGGGGGGGGGGGGGGGGGGGGGGGGGGGGGGGGGGGGGGGGGGGGGGGGGGGGGGGGGGGGGGGGGGGGGGGGGGGGGGGGGGGGGGGGGGGGGGGGGGGGGGGGGGGGGGGGGGGGGGGGGGGGGGGGGGGGGGGGGGGGGGGGGGGGGGGGGGGGGGGGGGGGGGGGGGGGGGGGGGGGGGGGGGGGGGGGGGGGGGGGGGGGGGGGGGGGGGGGGGGGGGGGGGGGGGGGGGGGGGGGGGGGGGGGGGGGGGGGGGGGGGGGGGGGGGGGGGGGGGGGGGGGGGGGGGGGGGGGGGGGGGGGGGGGGGGGGGGGGGGGGGGGGGGGGGGGGGGGGGGGGGGGGGGGGGGGGGGGGGGGGGGGGGGGGGGGGGGGGGGGGGGGGGGGGGGGGGGGGGGGGGGGGGGGGGGGGGGGGGGGGGGGGGGGGGGGGGGGGGGGGGGGGGGGGGGAGTCTCCATCTTCTCTTAGAAAGCACCAACTAAGGAGCACTATGATCGTACTTGAGCATTGGGTATATCTAATATGCGAGTGTGTTTCATGAATGGATCAATGATTGAGCATGATGGGCTAGGGATAAATTTCTTTAGTGTTGATATTTTGAAAGACATGGTTGCTTATTGATATGCTTGAGTATTGAAATCTTCATGTCAAAAGTAGACTATTGCTTTGAACCATATAAAAGTCCATATGTCCATGCTACAAAGAAAAGAATATGTGATGAACATGTTAGGCAGCATTCCACATCAAAATTTTGTTTTTATCATTTACCTACTCAAGGACGAGTAGGAATTAAGCTTAGGGATGCTGATACGTCTCCCACGTATCTATAATTTTTGCTTGTTCCATGCTGTAATATTATCATTGTTGGATGTTTTACAATCATTTTATAGCAACTTTATATCATTTTTTGGGACTAACCTATTGACATAGTGCCCAGTGCCAGTTGATGTTTTTTCCTTGTTTTTTTACTTCGCAGAAAATCAATACCAAACGGAGTCCAAACACAGCGAAACTTTTTGGAGAATTTTTCTAGACCAGAAGACACCTGTTGGGCCAAAGAAGTACCAGAGGGGGGCTTCGAGGGGAGCACAACCCACCAAGGTGCGCCTGGGGGCCCAGGCGCGCCCAGGTGGGTTGTGCCCACCTCGGTGGCCTCCCGCACCGCCTCTTCGCCCTACAAATACCCAAATATTCCAAAAACCCTAGGGGGGTCGATGAAACACAATTCCAGCCGCCGCAAGTTCCAGAACCACGAGATCCAATCTAGACACCATCACGGAGGGGTTCATCATCCTCATTGGTGCCTCTCCGATGATGCGTGAGTAGTTCATTGTAGACCTACGGGTCCGTAGGCAGTAGCTAGATGGCTTCTTCTCTCTTTTTGATTCTCAATACAATGGTCTCTTGGAGATATATTTGATGTACCTCTTTTTCCGGTGTGTTTGTTGGGATCCGATGAACTTTGAGTTTATGATCAGATCTATATCCATGAATGTTATTTGAGTTCTTTGATCTCTTTTATGCATGATTACTTATATCCTCGTATTTCTTCTTCGAATCTCTGGTTTAGTTAGGCCGACTAGATCGATTTTTCTTGCCATGGGAAGAGGTGCTTTGTGATGGGTTCGATCGTGCGGTGTTCTTTCCCAATGACAGAAGGGGCAGCAAGACACGTAGGTATCGTTGCGGGGGGGGGGGGGGGGGGGGGGGGGGGGGGGGGGGGGGGGGGGGGGGGGGGGGGGGGGGGGGGGGGGGGGGGGGGGGGGGGGGGGGGGGGGGGGGGGGGGGGGGGGGGGGGGGGGGGGGGGGGGGGGGGGGGGGGGGGGGGGGGGGGGGGGGGGGGGGGGGGGGGGGGGGGGGGGGGGGGGGGGGGGGGGGGGGGGGGGGGGGGGGGGGGGGGGGGGGGGGGGGGGGGGGGGGGGGGGGGGGGGGGGGGGGGGGGGGGGGGGGGGGGGGGGGGGGGGGGGGGGGGGGGGGGGGGGGGGGGGGGGGGGGGGGGGGGGGGGGGGGGGGGGGGGGGGGGGGGGGGGGGGGGGGGGGGGGGGGGGGGGGGGGGGGGGGGGGGGGGGGGGGGGGGGGGGGGGGGGGGGGGGGGGGGGGGGGGGGGGGGGGGGGGGGGGGGGGGGGGGGGGGGGGGGGGGGGGGGGGGGGGGGGGGGGGGGGGGGGGGGGGGGGGGGGGGGGGGGGGGGGGGGGGGGGGGGGGGGGGGGGGGGGGGGGGGGGGGGGGGGGGGGGGGGGGGGGGGGGGGGGGGGGGGGGGGGGGGGGGGGGGGGGGGGGGGGGGGGGGGGGGGGGGGGGGGGGGGGGGGGGGGGGGGGGGGGGGGGGGGGGGGGGGGGGGGGGGGGGGGGGGGGGGGGGGGGGGGGGGGGGGGGGGGGGGGGGGGGGGGGGGGGGGGGGGGGGGGGGGGGGGGGGGGGGGGGGGGGGGGGGGGGGGGGGGGGGTGATGCCAGGTCATCACTCTTATTGTTGCTAATCCTCACTTGCATTCAAACATCGTTCAAATTTCAAATTCAAACTAAAGTCAAAATTGAAATTTCTCAAACATGAAAACAATAATGTTCATAGTGTTGCAAATAATCCCTGAATATTTGTTATGTTGAAACCCACATATTATATAGTATTTTAATGCCCTAAAATAATCAAAACAGGGGCTAAAACAATTGTTAAATGCCTTTAAATATTAAACAAATACAAACCTATTTTATTAAAGTGTCAAACATTTAGTGGCAGTGGGTTATTTAATAACACTAATTTAGGTGCTAGTTTGGTATTTTATAAAACTAAAACAATATAAAAGAAATTAGAAAAAAGGAAATGTAAAAATAAAAGGAAAGTAAATGCAAAAGAAAATAAAAATAAAAGGAGAACCCACCCACTAGGCCACGGCCCAGCTGGCCTCTAGGCCAACCAGGCCGGGCCAGCCGCACCTACATCTACCCCCACTACCCCCACAACCCTAATCCCCCTCCCCCACTACCCCCCTCCCCCTCTCTCTCCCGGTCCCGTCTAGATCGAGCACCAGGGCAATGCCCCCCCGACGCCCCGTCGCCATCGCCCGGCCACATCGCCGACGGACCGCCTCACCGACCGTCCTCGCCTCCTCCAAGCCTCGGCTATGTCGCGCCTCGCCGGCCTACTTCCTTGCAGCGCATGTGAGGCCTGACCTCCTCCCGTTCCCCCTCTCTGCTCCCGCGGCGCCCGCTCACTGCGCCCGAGGCGCCCGCAGGTCGTGCTCACAGCACAGACTACTGCTCGCTGATGTCGCTTGAACTACGTCGGTATTTCCCCAAAGAGGAAGGGATGATGC
>JAAAWM010008344.1:0-13515 GCA_036873465.1 Thinopyrum obtusiflorum
TTTTTGCACACGCAGAATACTCGGGTTAAACTTGACGAGCCTAACATATGCAGATATGGCCTCGGAACACTGAGACCGAAAGGTCGAGCATGAATCATATAGTAGATATGATCAACATAGTGATGTTCACCATTGAAAACTACTGCAGCGGCAACACCACGGGGTCCTATGGGGGGGGGGGGGGGGGGCCCCCCCACCGGGAACTGTTCATCCAACCCCCCAACAACGCTCACTGTTCATCAAGGGAAGGAGGCAGCAGGTTCGATCGGCTTCAGTTAGCAGCAGTAGCGAACGAAGGAATCGCTCGATCGGGTTCAGTTAACAACCATCGATTGATCGCTCAGGTTCAGTAATGCGTAGCCTGCAGTGCAATCGCTCGGGTTCAGTAGGCGAACGCCTCGCTCGGGTTCAGTTAGAGCCCAACGCCTCGCACCCACGCGTGTACGTGTACGAGAGAAACGGGCATTGCTCGACCCCCGACCACCCACCGTAACTGAGAACTCCCCGATATATTCCTTGCCCTCGCTTCTACCATGGTTTTTTCCGTCATGGATGGCCCAAAGAATGTCATGCAGCTACGTCTCCGGCCCGCCCAGGACGAAACACCCATTTTCTGTCATGAGTTTTTGTCATAGAAGTAGGAGCCCACCACATCTATGATGGTACCGGGTTTTGTCACAATTATCGTCATAAAAGTGTCATAAGCATGACAGAAAAAAATTCGTTCGGCCCAAAATTTCATGGGTGTGTCTTTTTTTGTAGTGAATACTTGTCATCTTACCTGACAAGATATTGAAGAGTGACTGTGATGTGGCGGGTGGAGGAGCTCAAGTGGTGGCCGGAGCTGAGGGCGCCGAGGATCTCATCCCCACGAACAGGTGGCTCAAGACGGTGGACCTGCCTGGCAGGATCGCCTTCATGAGCCTGCCTCGTTCAAGGGGACGATATCGAAGGACCGGCCACGAGGAGGGGGCCCGGGAGCCACTGCGCTTCTACCAGCAGATCAAGGACAACGAGGACCTCGCCATGCTCGTCATCCCTTGCAAGTTCATGGAGGTGATGAACGAGTGGCTGCTCATCAAGCGGCTCCGGCGCGTGGTCAGGCTGTCGGCGAACAAGTGGTGCGTGTTCTGGGTGCAGGTCCAGAACTTCCAGGGGTGTGCTTGGCCGGGGCTGGAACTACTTCTGCCGCCGCCGCCGGATCGTCCCCGGCGACCTCGTCGTTGTGTGCATCTCAGGACTCGGCCTGAAGTTCCAAATCTACAACCACGACTCCTCTGTCATGTGCAGGTTTCGTTGCAGCCTGCGTTGGTGACATTGAGCATGCAATGTAGTTAACTAAGTTGTTAGTGTTGAACTTGTCATAGTCTATCACGTGAACTTATGGTACTTATGCTGTGAACTTTTTAATATTTTTGGCCAGGAGCAGCACCCTGGCGTGGAGCAGGGAAGGAGGATGCCCCTGCTGTTAATCTAAGTAGTTTGCTGTCATTTTTGTTGCCTGCTTTGTTTGATCTCATTTGTAAGCAATAGTTGGCAAGACGACAACGATGCTTCGATGGAGATCAAGGTGTCAAGCCGGTGACGATGGTGATCATGACGGTGCTTTGGAGATGGAGATCAAAGGCACAAGATGATGATGGCCATATCATATCACTTATTGATTGCATGTGATGTTTATCCTTTATGCATCTTATTTTGCTTAGTACGGCGGTAGCATTATAAGATGATCTCTCACTAAATTTCAAGGTACAAGTGTTCTTCCTGAGTATGCACCGTTGCTACAGTTCGTCGTGCTGAGACACCACGTGATGGTCGGGTGTGATAAGCTCTACGTTCACATACAACGGGTGCAAGCCAGTGGGGGGGGGGGGGGGGGGGGGGGGGGGGGGGGGGGGGGGGGGGGGGGGGGGGGGGGGGGGGGGGGGGGGGGGGGGGGGGGGGGGGGGGGGGGGGGGGGGGGGGGGGGGGGGGGGGGGGGGGGGGGGGGGGGGGGGGGGGGGGGGGGGGGGGGGGGGGGGGGGGGGGGGGGGGGGGGGGGGGGGGGGGGGGGGGGGGGGGGGGGGGGGGGGGGGGGGGGGGGGGGGGGGGGGGGGGGGGGGGGGGGGGGGGGGGGGGGGGGGGGGGGGGGGGGGGGGGGGGGGGGGGGGGGGGGGGGGGGGGGGGGGGGGGGGGGGGGGGGGGGGGGGGGGGGGGGGGGGGGGGGGGGGGGGGGGGGGGGGGGGGGGGGGGGGGGGGGGGGGGGGGGGGGGGGGGGGGGGGGGGGGGGGGGGGGGGGGGGGGGGGGGGGGGGGGGGGGGGGGGGGGGGGGGGGGGGGGGGGGGGGGGGGGGGGGGGGGGGGGGGGGGGGGGGGGGGGGGGGGGGGGGGGGGGGGGGGGGGGGGGGGGGGGGGGGGGGGGGGGGGGGGGGGGGGGGGGGGGGGGGGGGGGGGGGGGGGGGGGGGGGGGGGGGGGGGGGGGGGGGGGGGGGGGGGGGGGGGGGGGGGGGGGGGGGGGGGGGGGGGGGGGGGGGGGGGGGGGGGGGGGGGGGGGGGGGGGGGGGGGGGGGGGGGGGGGGGGGGGGGGGGGGGGGGGGGGGGGGGGGGGGGGGGGGGGGGGGGGGGGGGGGGGGGGGGGGGGGGGGGGGGGGGGGGGGGGGGGGGGGGGGGGGGGGGGGGGGGGGGGGGGGGGGGGGGGGGGGGGGGGGGGGGGGGGGGGGGGGGGGGGGGGGGGGGGGGGGGGGGGGGGGGGGGGGGGGGGGGGGGGGGGGGGGGGGGGGGGGGGGGGGGGGGGGGGGGGGGGGGGGGGGGGGGGGGGGGGGGGGGGGGGGGGGGGGGGGGGGGGGGGGGGGGGGGGGGGGGGGGGGGGGGGGGGGGGGGGGGGGGGGGGGGGGGGGGGGGGGGGGGGGGGGGGGGGGGGGGGGGGGGGGGGGGGGGGGGGGGGGGGGGGGGGGGGGGGGGGGGGGGGGGGGGGGGGGGGGGGGGGGGGGGGGGGGGGGGGGGGGGGGGGGGGGGGGGGGGGGGGGGGGGGGGGGGGGGGGGGGGGGGGGGGGGGGGGGGGGGGGGGGGGGGGGGGGGGGGGGGGGGGGGGGGGGGGGGGGGGGGGGGGGGGGGGGGGGGGGGGGGGGGGGGGGGGGGGGGGGGGGGGGGGGGGGGGGGGGGGGGGGGGGGGGTGTAGACATAGAATATTTGCAAAATACATACGACTCTGAATGTGACAGACCAGTTGATTAAACTTCTCTCACGAGCAAAACATGATCATACCTTAGTACTCTTTGGGTGTTAATCACATAGAGATGTGAACTAGATTATGACTCTAGTAAACCATTTGGGTGTTGGTCACATGACGATGTGAACTATGGGTGTTAATCACATGCAGATGTGAATATTAGTGTTAAATCACATGGTGATGTGAACTAGATTATTGACTCTAGTGCAAGTGGCAGACTGAAGGAAATATGACCTAGAGCCAATAATAAAGTTATTATTTATTTCCTTATTTCATGATAAATGTTCATTATTCATGCTAGAATTGTATTAACCGTAAACTTAGTACATGTGTGAATACATAGACAAACAAAGTGTCACTAGTATGCCTCTACTTGACTAGCTTGTTGAATCAAAGATGGTTAAGTTTCCTAGCCATAGACATGAGTTGTCATTTGATTAACGGGATCACATCATTAGATAATTATGTGATTGACTTGACCCATTCCGTTAGCTTAGCACTTGATCGTTTAGTATGTTGCTATTGCTTTCTTCATGACTTATACATGTTTCTATGACTATGAGATTATGCAACTCCCAAATACCGGAGGAACACTTTGTGTGCTACCAAACGTCACAACCTAACTGTGTGATTATAAAGGTGCTCTACAGGTGTCTCTGAAGGTACTTGTTGAGTTGGTGTATTTCAAGATTAGGATTTGTCACTCCGATTGTCGGAGAGGTATCTCTGGGCCCTCTCGGTAATGCACATCACTATAAGCCTTGCAAGCAATGTGACTAATGAGTTAGTTGCGGGATGATGCATTACATAACGAGTAAAGAGACTTGCCGGTAAGGAGATTGACTAGATATTGAGATACCGACGATCGAATCTCGGGCAAGTAACATACCGATGACAAAGGGAACAACGTATGTTGTTATGCGGTTTGACCGATAAAGATCTTCGTAGAATATGTGCGAGCCAATATGAGCATTTAGGTTCCGCTATTGGTTATTGACCGGAGATATGTCTCGGTCATGTCTACATAGTTCTCGAACCCGTAGGGTCCGCACACTTAATGTTCGGTGACGATTTATATTATGAGTTATGTGTTTTGTTGTACCGTAGGTAGTTCGGAGTCCCAGATGAGATCGGGGACATGATGAAGAGTCTCGAAATGGTCGAGACGTAAAGATTGATATATTGGACGACTATATTCGGACATCGGAAAGGTTCCGAGTGATTCGGGTATTTATCGGAGTACCGGAGAGTTACGGGAATTCGCTGGGGAGTATATGGGCCTTATTGGGCTTTAGGGAAAGAGAGAGGGGAGGCTGCGCGCCCCCAAGGCCTAGTCCGAATTGGACTAGGGGGAGGGGCTGCGCCCCCTCCTTCCTTCTCTTCTCTTTTCCCTTTCCTTGACTCCTACTCCTACTACTTGGAAGGGGCGAATCCTACTCCCGGTGGGAGCAGGACTCCTCCAGGGCGCGCCATAGGAGGGCCGGCCCTCCCCCTCCTCCACTACTTTATATACGGGGGCAGGGGGGCACCTCTAGACACACAAGTTGATCTGTTGATCTCTCACAGCCGTGTGCGGTGCCCCCCTCCACCATATTCCACCTCGGTAATATTGTAGCGGTGCTTAGGCGCCTGCGTCGGTAGCATCATCAACACCGTCATCACATCGTCATGCTGACGGAACTCTCCCACAAAGCTCGTGTGCTGAACTCGGAGTTCGTGGGACGTCATCGAGCTGAACGTGTGCTGAACTCGGAGAGCTAGTTCAAGAGCTCAAGAACACTAAATACATCCACCAAAGCAGGATCCTAGGGTTTTACACATCTTTGCAACCCGAACTTGGGTAAATCCCCTTTGTGCTGTCTACTAGTCCCGCTCTTCTCACGATCCCCGCGCCTCGCAACCTTAGTAGGGATTCCAGTGATCCCATAGGTGTCGTTTCCCACCGACAATTTTAATCTAGGAGTAGATCACTGGACAGCGGTCAAGAATATCCTTAGTGAGGACTAAGGAGATATTTCTCGATTATAGAGGTGATAAAAGAGTTCATCGTAAAGAGTTACATCAGTGCAAGCTTTTACACCGATCCAGATGACTCTAAGTCTCAATATGGATACATATTGAAAGTGGGAGCAATTATCTAGAGTAGCTCCGTGCAAAGGATGGGGGGGGGGGGGGGGGGGGGGGGGGGGGGGGGGGGGGGGGGGGGGGGGGGGGGGGGGGGGGGGGGGGGGGGGGGGGGGGGGGGGGGGGGGGGGGGGGGGGGGGGGGGGGGGGGGGGGGGGGGGGGGGGGGGGGGGGGGGGGGGGGGGGGGGGGGGGGGGGGGGGGGGGGGGGGGGGGGGGGGGGGGGGGGGGGGGGGGGGGGGGGGGGGGGGGGGGGGGGGGGGGGGGGGGGGGGGGGGGGGGGGGGGGGGGGGGGGGGGGGGGGGGGGGGGGGGGGGGGGGGGGGGGGGGGGGGGGGGGGGGGGGGGGGGGGGGGGGGGGGGGGGGGGGGGGGGGGGGGGGGGGGGGGGGGGGGGGGGGGGGGGGGGGGGGGGGGGGGGGGGGGGGGGGGGGGGGGGGGGGGGGGGGGGGGGGGGGGGGGGGGGGGGGGGGGGGGGGGGGGGGGGGGGGGGGGGGGGGGGGGGGGGGGGGGGGGGGGGGGGGGGGGGGGGGGGGGGGGGGGGGGGGGGGGGGGGGGGGGGGGGGGGGGGGGGGGGGGGGGGGGGGGGGGGGGGGGGGGGGGGGGGGGGGGGGGGGGGGGGGGGGGGGGGGGGGGGGGGGGGGGGGGGGGGGGGGGGGGGGGGGGGGGGGGGGGGGGGGGGGGGGGGGGGGGGGGGGGGGGGGGGGGGGGGGGGGGGGGGGGGGGGGGGGGGGGGGGGGGGGGGGGGGGGGGGGGGGGGGGGGGGGGGGGGGGGGGGGGGGGGGGGGGGGGGGGGGGGGGGGGGGGGGGGGGGGGGGGGGGGGGGGGGGGGGGGGGGGGGGGGGGGGGGGGGGGGGGGGGGGGGGGGGGGGGGGGGGGGGGGGGGGGGGGGGGGGGGGGGGGGGGGGGGGGGGGGGGGGGGGGGGGGGGGGGGGGGGGGGGGGGGGGGGGGGGGGGGGGGGGGGGGGGGGGGGGGGGGGGGGGGGGGGGGGGGGGGGGGGGGGGGGGGGGGGGGGGGGGGGGGGGGGGGGGGGGGGGGGGGGGGGGGGGGGGGGGGGGGGGGGGGGGGGGGGGGGGGGGGGGGGGGGGGGGGGGGGGGGGGGGGGGGGGGGGGGGGGGGGGGGGGGGGGGGGGGGGGGGGGGGGGGGGGGGGGGGGGGGGGGGGGGGGGGGGGGGGGGGGGGGGGGGGGGGGGGGGGGGGGGGGGGGGGGGGGGGGGGGGGGGGGGGGGGGGGGGGGGGGGGGGGGGGGGGGGGGGGGGGGGGGGGGGGGGGGGGGGGGGGGGGGGGGGGGGGGGGGGGGGGGGGGGGGGGGGGGGGGGGGGGGGGGGGGGGGGGGGGGGGGGGGGGGGGGGGGGGGGGGGGGGGGGGGGGGGGGGGGGGGGGGGGGGGGGGGGGGGGGGGGGGGGGGGGGGGGGGGGGGGGGGGGGGGGGGGGGGGGGGGGGGGGGGGGGGGGGGGGGGGGGGGGGGGGGGGGGGGGGGGGGGGGGGGGGGGGGGGGGGGGGGGGGGGGGGGGGGGGGGGGGGGGGGGGGGGGGGGGGGGGGGGGGGGGGGGGGGGGGGGGGGGGGGGGGGGGGGGGGGGGGGGGGGGGGGGGGGGGGGGGGGGGGGGGGGGGGGGGGGGGGGGGGGGGGGGGGGGGGGGGGGGGGGGGGGGGGGGGGGGGGGGGGGGGGGGGGGGGGGGGGGGGGGGGGGGGGGGGGGGGGGGGGGGGGGGGGGGGGGGGGGGGGGGGGGGGGGGGGGGGGGGGGGGGGGGGGGGGGGGGGGGGGGGGGGGGGGGGGGGGGGGGGGGGGGGGGGGGGGGGGGGGGGGGGGGGGGGGGGGGGGGGGGGGGGGGGGGGGGGGGGTTGATCCATTTTGAACTTCTTCAAAATTTTGTCAAGGTATGTGCTTTGTGAAATTCCAATTAAGCATTTTGATCTATCTCTATAGATCTTAATGCCCAATATGTAAGCAGCTTCACCGAGGTCTTTCATGAAAAAACTTTTATTCAAGTATCCCTTTATGCTATCCAGAAATTCTATATTATTTCCAATCAGCAATATGTCATCCACATATAATATTAGAAATGCTACAGAGCTCCCACTCACTTTCTTGTAAATACAGGCTTCTCCGAAAGTCTGTATAAAACCAAATGCTTTGATCACACTATCAAAACATTTATTCCAACTCCGAGAGGCTTGCACCAGTCCATAAATGGATCGCTGGAGCTTGCACACTTTGTTAGCTCCCTTTGGATCGACAAAACCTTCCGGTTTCATCATATACAACTCTTCTGATAAGCTAGTCGAATTGTAAAATATGAAAATTAGACATTGAAATAGTTGAAGTCATGCTTAATTACGAAAAAAACACTTGTCGTTGTTGTGTACCGTTTCACAATCAAAGGTCTCCTCGAGCTTAATGCTGAAGCGCCGATCTTTGTCCAGCCGAACGAACCTGTCGCACATACCTCGATCGTCATGGCACCAGCTACACTCCCCCAGGAGACCTTCGTCGTCCGAGTACGACATTTCCTACAATCATAATTCTGTTGGGTTTCATAGTAATTTCAAAATTTTCCTACGCACACGCAAGATCATGTGATGCATAGCAACGAGGTGGAGAGTGTTGTCTATGTACCCAACGCAGACCGACTGCGGAAGCGATGACACGACGTAGAGGAAGTAGTCGTACATCTTCACGATCCAACCGATCAAGCACCGAAACTACGGCACCTCCGAGTTCGAGCACACGTTCAGCTCGATGACGATCCCCGGACTCCGATCTAGCAAAGTGTCGGGGAAGAGTTCCGTCAGCACGACGGTGTGGTGACGATCTTGATGAACTACAGCAGCAGGGCTTCGCCTAAACTCCGCTACAGTATTATCGAGGAATATGGTGGCAGGGGGCACCGCACATGGCTAAGGAACAGATCTGTGGATCAACTTGTGTGTCCTAGGGTGCCCCTTGCCTCAGTATATAAAGGAGCCAGGGAGAGGGTGCGGCCGGCCTAGAGGAGGCGCGCAGGAGGAGTCCTACTCCTACCGGGAGTAGGACTCCCCTCCCGTTCCTTGTCCAACTAGGAGAGGTGGAGGGAGAGAAGGAAAGGGGGGGCGCCGCCCCTCCCTCCTTGTCCAATTCGGACTAGGGGGAGGGGGGGCGCGTGGCCTGCCCTGGAAGCCCCTTCCTCTTCTCCACATTAGGCCCATAAGGCCCATTAACCCCCCGGGGGGTTCCGGTAACCCCCCGGTGCTCCGGTTTTATCCGATACTCTTCCGGAACCCTTCCGGTGTCCGAATATAGTCATCCAATATATCAATCTTTACGTCCCGACCATTTCGAGACTCCTCGTCATGTCCGTGATCACATCCGGGACTCCGAACAACCTTCGGTACATCAAAATGCATAAACTCATAATGTAACTGTCATCGTAACCTTAAGCGTGCGGACCCTACGGGTTCGAGAACAATGTAGACATGACCGAGACACGTCTCCGGTCAATAACCAATAGCGGGACCTGGATGCCCATATTGGCTCCTACATATTCTACGAAGATCTTTATCGGTCAGACCGCATAACAACATACGTTGTTCCCTTTGTCATCGGTATGTTACTTGCCCGAGAATCGATCGTCGGTATCCAATACCTAGTTCAATCTCGTTACCGGCAAGTCTCTTTACTCGTTCCATAATACATCATCTTGCAACTAACTCATTAGTTGCAATGCTTGCAAGGCTTATGTGATGTGCATTACCGAGAGGGCCCAGAGATACCTCTCCGATAATCGGAGTGACAAATCCTAATCTCGAAATACGCCAACCCAACATCTACCTTTGGAGACACCTGTAATGCTCCTTTATAATCACCCAGTTACGTTGTGACGTTTGGTAGCACCCAAAGTGTTCCTCCGGCAAACGGGAGTTGCATAATCTCATAGTCATAGGAACATGTATAAGTCATGAAGAAAGCAATAGCAACATACTAAACGATCGGGTGCTAAGCTAATGGAATGGGTCATGTCAGTCAGATCATTCTACTAATGATGTGACCTCGTTAATCAAATAACAACTCATTGTTCATGGTCAAGAAACATAACCATCTTTGATTAACGATCTAGTCAAGTAGAGGCATACTAGTGACACTTTGTTTGTCTATGTATTCACACATGTATTATGTTTCCGGTTAATACAATTCTAGCATGAATAATAAACATTTATCATGATTATAAGGAAATAAATAATAACTTTATTATTGCCTCTAGGGCATATTTCCTTCAGTCTCCCACTTGCACTAGAGTCAATAATCTAGATTACACTGTAATGATTCTAACACCCATGGAGCCTTGGTGCTGATCATGTTTTGCTCGTGGAAGAGGCTTGGTCAACGGGTCTGCAACATTCAGATCCGTATGTATCTTGCAAATCTCTATGTCTCCCACCTGGACTAGATCCCGGATGGAGTTGAAGCGTCTCTTGATGTGTTCGGTCCTTTTGTGAAATCTGGATTCCTTTGCCAAGGCAATTGCACCAGTATTGTCACAAAAGATTTTCATTGGATCCGATGCATTAGGTATGACACCTAGATCGTATATGAACTCCTTCATCCAGACTCCTTCATTTGCTGCTTCCGAAGCAGCTATGGGGGGGGGGGGGGGGGGGGGGGGGGGGGGGGGGGGGGGGGGGGGGGGGGGGGGGGGGGGGGGGGGGGGGGGGGGGGGGGGGGGGGGGGGGGGGGGGGGGGGGGGGGGGGGGGGGGGGGGGGGGGGGGGGGGGGGGGGGGGGGGGGGGGGGGGGGGGGGGGGGGGGGGGGGGGGGGGGGGGGGGGGGGGGGGGGGGGGGGGGGGGGGGGGGGGGGGGGGGGGGGGGGGGGGGGGGGGGGGGGGGGGGGGGGGGGGGGGGGGGGGGGGGGGGGGGGGGGGGGGGGGGGGGGGGGGGGGGGGGGGGGGGGGGGGGGGGGGGGGGGGGGGGGGGGGGGGGGGGGGGGGGGGGGGGGGGGGGGGGGGGGGGGGGGGGGGGGGGGGGGGGGGGGGGGGGGGGGGGGGGGGGGGGGGGGGGGGGGGGGGGGGGGGGGGGGGGGGGGGGGGGGGGGGGGGGGGGGGGGGGGGGGGGGGGGGGGGGGGGGGGGGGGGGGGGGGGGGGGGGGGGGGGGGGGGGGGGGGGGGGGGGGGGGGGGGGGGGGGGGGGGGGGGGGGGGGGGGGGGGGGGGGGGGGGGGGGGGGGGGGGGGGGGGGGGGGGGGGGGGGGGGGGGGGGGGGGGGGGGGGGGGGGGGGGGGGGGGGGGGGGGGGGGGGGGGGGGGGGGGGGGGGGGGGGGGGGGGGGGGGGGGGGGGGGGGGGGGGGGGGGGGGGGGGGGGGGGGGGGGGGGGGGGGGGGGGGGGGGGGGGGGGGGGGCAATACAATTCTAGCATGGATAATAAATGATTATCATGACCAGGGAAATATGATAATAATTAATTTATTATTACCTCTAGGGCATATTTCCAACAGTAGTTGCTACCATCATCTTTCAACTTAGCTTTCTCTAGGAACACATTAAAATTGAGGGGAACGGTAGCTCGGGCCATTGATCTACAACATAGACATGCAAAACTATAAAACTAAGTTCAATTAATAAAATTACTAATGAACTCCCACTTAAATAAACATCCCTCAAGTTATGTAAGTGATATGTGATCCAAATCAACTAACCCATGTCCGATCATCATGTGAGATGGGGTAGTCATCAATGGTGAACATCTCTATGTTGATCATATCTACTATATGATTCACGTTCAACCTTCCGGTCTCTAGTGTTCCGAGACCATGTCTGTACATGCTAGGCTCGTCAAGTTTAACCCAAGTATTCTGCATGTGCAAAACTGTCTTACACCCGTTGTATGTGAACGTAGAGTCTATCACACCCGACCATCACATGGTGCTTCGAAACGACGAACTTTGGCAACAGTGCATACCCAGGGAGAACGCTTTTATCTTGAAATTTAGTGAAGGGATCATCTTATAATGCTACCGCCGTTCTAAGCAAAATAAGATGCATAAAGGATAAACATCACATGCAATCAAAATATGTGACATGATATGGCCATCATCATCTTGCGCTTTTGATCTCCATCACCAAAGCATCGTCATGATCTCCATCGTCACCAGCTTGACACCTTGATCTCCATCGTAGCGTCGTTGCGTCGAGGTCGTCACACCAACTATTGCTTCTACAACTATCGCTAACGCATAGTGATAAAGTAAAGCGATTACATGGGGGGGGGGGGGGGGGGGGGGGGGGGGGGGGGGGGGGGGGGGGGGGGGGGGGGGGGGGGGGGGGGGGGGGGGGGGGGGGGGGGGGGGGGGGGGGGGGGGGGGGGGGGGGGGGGGGGGGGGGGGGGGGGGGGGGGGGGGGGGGGGGGGGGGGGGGGGGGGGGGGGGGGGGGGGGGGGGGGGGGGGGGGGGGGGGGGGGGGGGGGGGGGGGGGGGGGGGGGGGGGGGGGGGGGGGGGGGGGGGGGGGGGGGGGGGGGGGGGGGGGGGGGGGGGGGGGGGGGGGGGGGGGGGGGGGGGGGGGGGGGGGGGGGGGGGGGGGGGGGGGGGGGGGGGGGGGGGGGGGGGGGGGGGGGGGGGGGGGGGGGGGGGGGGGGGGGGGGGGGGGGGGGGGGGGGGGGGGGGGGGGGGGGGGGGGGGGGGGGGGGGGGGGGGGGGGGGGGGGGGGGGGGGGGGGGGGGGGGGGGGGGGGGGGGGGGGGGGGGGGGGGGGGGGGGGGGGGGGGGGGGGGGGGGGGGGGGGGGGGGGGGGGGGGGGGGGGGGGGGGGGGGGGGGGGGGGGGGGGGGGGGGGGGGGGGGGGGGGGGGGGGGGGGGGGGGGGGGGGGGGGGGGGGGGGGGGGGGGGGGGGGGGGGGGGGGGGGGGGGGGGGGGGGGGGGGGGGGGGGGGGGGGGGGGGGGGGGGGGGGGGGGGGGGGGGGGGGGGGGGGGGGGGGGGGGGGGGGGGGGGGGGGGGGGGGGGGGGGGGGGGGGGGGGGGGGGGGGGGGGGGGGGGGGGGGGGGGGGGGGGGGGGGGGGGGGGGGGGGGGGGGGGGGGGGGGGGGGGGGGGGGGGGGGGGGGGGGGGGGGGGGGGGGGGGGGGGGGGGGGGGGGGGGGGGGGGGGGGGGGGGGGGGGGGGGGGGGGGGGGGGGGGGGGGGGGGGGGGGGGGGGGGGGGGGGGGGGGGGGGGGGGGGGGGGGGGGGGGGGGGGGGGGGGGGGGGGGGGGGGGGGGGGGGGGGGGGGGGGGGGGGGGGGGGGGGGGGGGGGGGGGGGGGGGGGGGGGGGGGGGGGGGGGGGGGGGGGGGGGGGGGGGGGGGGGGGGGGGGGGGGGGGGGGGGGGGGGGGGGGGGGGGGGGGGGGGGGGGGGGGGGGGGGGGGGGGGGGGGGGGGGGGGGGGGGGGGGGGGGGGGGGGGGGGGGGGGGGGGGGGGGGGGGGGGGGGGGGGGGGGGGGGGGGGGGGGGGGGGGGGGGGGGGGGGGGGGGGGGGGGGGGGGGGGGGGGGGGGGGGGGGGGGGGGGGGGGGGGGGGGGGGGGGGGGGGGGGGGGGGGGGGGGGGGGGGGGGGGGGGGGGGGGGGGG
Organism: Thinopyrum obtusiflorum; assembly: GCA_036873465.1. NCBI lineage: Eukaryota > Viridiplantae > Streptophyta > Magnoliopsida > Poales > Poaceae > Thinopyrum > Thinopyrum obtusiflorum. Next base: position 12,892 of record JAAAWM010008344.1, read on the forward strand.
GGGGGGGGGGGGGGGGGGGGGGGGGGGGGGGGGGGGGGGGGGGGGGGGGGGGGGGGGGGGGTTCCCTCGTTGCTAGATTACTCCATAGATTGATCTTGGTGTTGCGTAGAAAAATTTGAATTTCTGCTACGTTCCCCAACACTCTGCTGGAATCCCATTGTATGTATTCATATAGTTCCGGGACTCGAGTTAACCTTACGCATATGTGTGCGAGACATAGTTATACTGTGAGACATTAGTGGCGGTGGGTGGGCGGAATTAAAGGGGTGGGCGTGTTCGACAGAGAGAGCGTGTGTGTTTTTGTGTGACAGACTTGTAGGACGGGGTAGAAAGATGAATTCTAACCTTGACGGAGGGACAGAAATACACGAAGTGCGCGTGTGTGATTCCGATGCCCACGGAGAAATGAGATATGTATGCGTGTGAGAGAGATTGCACAATTCATTCACATATCACTATCTAGCGGTCGTGGACGTGCATCGCTTGAACATAATCAATATCTAGTCCGTATCGTGGCCAACGATACAATATCGATTCGACGCTACAAAGATTGGACACTCACATATTGCATTTTTTTTCAAATAGTCTTTTTCAATTGTGCAATGCCAAAGTTATAGTGATGTT
>JAAAWM010008345.1:0-13516 GCA_036873465.1 Thinopyrum obtusiflorum
CCTCGTAAGCGTACTCAATGGGCTCCTCGATCACGTACTCGTCTCCTGGCTCTACCCAAAGCAAGACAACAAGCAAAAGGGAACACAATCAACCACGTGCAATGCTCAAACAACATGATGCGAAACATGGTATGATATGCGGGATGCGGTATGCGATGCATATGTATGATTTGGAAAGGAATGATTGAACCTGGCCTCAACTTGGAAAACCAAGAGTGCCACTGGAAAGGTGAGTTGATTTCGGTCGAAATCGATATAAAGATCACCGGAATCGGATGCACGGTTTGGAAATGACAAGGAAAACAAATATGCCACCGGTCTGCGATTAACAGCACAAGACCATATAAATGCATCAAGAACAACAAGATACTGCACCCAAACATAGCAACAAAATACATGGCAGGGATCCACTGACGATGCTTGCAAAAGATGAACACCGAGCTACGGCTAATTCACTCAATAGCAGGTTCAAACAAGCATGGCAAAAGTGCAAAAGATTACATGTTTCGGACTTAGTGAAAATAATAAGTCAGGGGGGGGGGGGGGGGGGGGGGGGGGGGGGGGGGGGGGGGGGGGGGGGGGGGGGGGGGGGGGGGGGGGGGGGGGGGGGGGGGGGGGGGGGGGGGGGGGGGGGGGGGGGGGGGGGGGGGGGGGGGGGGGGGGGGGGGGGGGGGGGGGGGGGGGGGGGGGGGGGGGGGGGGGGGGGGGGGGGGGGGGGGGGGGGGGGGGGGGGGGGGGGGGGGGGGGGGGGGGGGGGGGGGGGGGGGGGGGGGGGGGGGGGGGGGGGGGGGGGGGGGGGGGGGGGGGGGGGGGGGGGGGGGGGGGGGGGGGGGGGGGGGGGGGGGGGGGGGGGGGGGGGGGGGGGGGGGGGGGGGGGGGGGGGGGGGGGGGGGGGGGGGGGGGGGGGGGGGGGGGGGGGGGGGGGGGGGGGGGGGGGGGGGGGGGGGGGGGGGGGGGGGGGGGGGGGGGGGGGGGGGGGGGGGGGGGGGGGGGGGGGGGGGGGGGGGGGGGGGGGGGGGGGGGGGGGGGGGGGGGGGGGGGGGGGGGGGGGGGGGGGGGGGGGGGGGGGGGGGGGGGGGGGGGGGGGGGGGGGGGGGGGGGGGGGGGGGGGGGGGGGGGGGGGGGGGGGGGGGGGGGGGGGGGGGGGGGGGGGGGGGGGGGGGGGGGGGGGGGGGGGGGGGGGGGGGGGGGGGGGGGGGGGGGGGGGGGGGGGGGGGGGGGGGGGGGGGGGGGGGGGGGGGGGGGGGGGGGGGGGGGGGGGGGGGGGGGGGGGGGGGGGGGGGGGGGGGGGGGGGGGGGGGGGGGGGGGGGGGGGGGGGGGGGGGGGGGGGGGGGGGGGGGGGGGGGGGGGGGGGGGGGGGGGGGGGGGGGGGGGGGGGGGGGGGGGGGGGGGGGGGGGGGGGGGGGGGGGGGGGGGGGGGGGGGGGGGGGGGGGGGGGGGGGGGGGGGGGGGGGGGGGGGGGGGGGGGGGGGGGGGGGGGGGGGGGGGGGGGGGGGGGGGGGGGGGGGGGGGGGGGGGGGGGGGGGGGGGGGGGGGGGGGGGGGGGGGGGGGGGGGGGGGGGGGGGGGGGGGGGGGGGGGGGGGGGGGGGGGGGGGGGGGGGGGGGGGGGGGGGGGGGGGGGGGGGGGGGGGGGGGGGGGGGGGGGGGGGGGGGGGGGGGGGGGGGGGGGGGGGGGGGGGGGGGGGGGGGGGGGGGGGGGGGGGGGGGGGGGGGGGGGGGGGGGGGGGGGGGGGGGGGGGGGGGGGGGGGGGGGGGGGGGGGGGGGGGGGGGGGGGGGGGGGGGGGGGGGGGGGGGGGGGGGGGGGGGGGGGGGGGGGGGGGGGGGGGGGGGGGGGGGGGGGGGGGGGGGGGGGGGGGGGGGGGGGGGGGGGGGGGGGGGGGGGGGGGGGGGGGGGGGGGGGGGGGGGGGGGGGGGGGGGGGGGGGGGGGGGGGGGGGGGGGGGGGGGGGGGGGGGGGGGGGGGGGGGGGGGGGGGGGGGGGGGGGGGGGGGGGGGGGGGGGGGGGGGGGGGGGGGGGGGGGGGGGGGGGGGGGGGGGGGGGGGGGGGGGGGGGGGGGGGGGGGGGGGGGGGGGGGGGGGGGGGGGGGGGGGGGGGGGGGGGGGGGGGGGGGGGGGGGGGGGGGGGGGGGGGGGGGGGGGGGGGGGGGGGGGGGGGGGGGGGGGGGGGGGGGGGGGGGGGGGGGGGGGGGGGGGGGGGGGGGGGGGGGGGGGGGGGGGGGGGGGGGGGGGGGGGGGGGGGGGGGGGGGGGGGGGGGGGGGGGGGGGGGGGGGTTGCTTGATGATGATGTGCCATTAGGTGATTTTCTTGATGAACAAATTGCTAGAGTAAGACAACATGATATTGTTGAAACTGATGATGAGCTTGAAACTGAAAATCTTGAAACACCTATTAGACCTAGTTCTCCTAGATATGAATTGCCTAAGGTACCAGAAGGTTATGTTATGAATGTGGAGACAACTAGAGATATTCTTGCTTGTAAGGACAGAGATGATCTAGAGAAATTATTATGCAAGTATAAAGAAAGAACTTTGAATGCTAGAATGAAATGTGATCCTAAGTTTGCTACTTCACCTATCCTTGTTGATGATAAGGATTATGAGTTCTCTGTTGACCCAGGTTGAATCTGATCCTTTTCATGGTTATGAAACTGAAACTGTTGTGGCACATCTCACTAAGTTGAATGACATAGCCACCCTTTTTACTCATGATGAGAAAACTCGCTATTACTATATTCTCAAATTGTTTCCGTTCTCATTAAAGGGTGATGCTAAAGCTTGGTACAATACTCTTGCTCCTGGTTGTGTGCGTAGTCCCCAGGATATGATTTATTACTTATCTGAAAAATATTTCCCTGCTCATAAGAAACAAGCTGCCTTACAGGAAATATTTAACTTTGTGCAAATTGAAGAAGAGAGTCTCCCACAAGCTTGGGGGAGGCTTTACCAATTGTGTAATGCTTTGCCTGATCATCCTCTTAAGAAAAATGAAATACTTGATATCTTCTATAATGGACTAATTGATGCTTCTAGGGACTTCCTAGATAGTTGTGCTGGTTGTGTTTTCAGGGAATGAACTGTGGGCAAGCTGAAGAATTATTGAATAACATATTAAAAAATTATGATGATTGGACTCTTCCCGAACCATAGCCTAAGCCCACTCCAAAGAAGAGGGGTATATTATATCTCAGTCCTGAAGATATGCAAGAGGCAAAGAAATCTATGAAGGAAAAAGGTATTAAAGCTGAGGATGTCAAAAATTTACCTCCTATTGAAGAAATACATGGGCTTGATACACCACCACTGCCTAAGGTGGTAGAGGTAAAATCTCTAATGAAATTCAATGATAATGATAATCCTCATAATATGCACCCTAGCCAATGCCTTTATGAGTTTGAGAATTATATTAGAAAGCAAGATCACTTCAATGCAAATGTTATGAAACAATTGAAATATAATTCTGATATGATTGCTCACTTGAGTGACTTGCTATTTAGAATCTCAAATGATGTTAGAGGTGTGGGAAAGCATGCTTCTATGGTACAAACTCAGTTAGCACAAGTTGCTAAATCCCAAAGAGAATTGCTTGATGAAATGAATAACAACATACATGACTTTGCTGTTAGGGGGGGGGGGGTAGAGGAGGTAAAATGACTCAGGAACCACTTTATCCTGAGGGACACCCAAAAATAATTGAACAGGATTCACAAAGGAACAAACCATTGCACCTAGTTCTTCTAAAAAGAAGAAGAAAAAGAAAAATGATAGAACTTTACATGCTTCTAGTGAACCTGAAGTAGAAAAACCTCCTGATAATGATAATGAACATTCTATTTCTGATGCTGAAACTCAATCTGGTAATGAACATTCATCTAGTGACAATTAAAAAGATAATGCTGATGTTCATGAAGATACTCAACCAAACAATGAAAAAGAACCAGATAATGATGTTGAAATAGAACCAGCTGTTGATCTTGATAACCCACAACCCAAAAATACATGATATGATAAAAGAGATTTTATTGCTAGAAAACACGGTAAAGAAAGAGAACCGTGGGTTCAAAAACCTATGGCTTTTCCACCCAAGTCAACTAAAAAGAAAGATTATGAAGAATTTGAACGCTTTGCTGAAATGCTGAGGCCAGTCTTTTTGCATACTCGCTTGACTGATATCTTGAAAATGCCTCCTTATGCAAAGTACATGAAAGACATCATCACTAATAAGAGAAAAATACCGGAAGCTGAAATCTCCACCATGCTTGCTAATTATATCTTTAAAGATGGGATACCTAAAAAACTTGGAGATCCGGGAATACCAACTATACCTTGCTCCATCAAAAGAAATTATTTGAAAACTGCTTTATGTGATTTAGGAGCTGGTGTTAGTGTTATGCCTTTCTCTTTATATAAAAGACTTGATTTGAATAAACTCACACCTACTGCAATATCTTTGCAAATGGCTGACAAATCAACTGCCATACCTATCGGTATTTGTGGGGGGGGGGGGGGGGGGGGGGGGGGGGGGGGGGGGGGGGGGGGGGGGGGGGGGGGGGGGGGGGGGGGGGGGGGGGGGGGGGGGGGGGGGGGGGGGGGGGGGGGGGGGGGGGGGGGGGGGGGGGGGGGGGGGGGGGGGGGGGGGGGGGGGGGGGGGGGGGGGGGGGGGGGGGGGGGGGGGGGGGGGGGGGGGGGGGGGGGGGGGGGGGGGGGGGGGGGGGGGGGGGGGGGGGGGGGGGGGGGGGGGGGGGGGGGGGGGGGGGGGGGGGGGGGGGGGGGGGGGGGGGGGGGGGGGGGGGGGGGGGGGGGGGGGGGGGGGGGGGGGGGGGGGGGGGGGGGGGGGGGGGGGGGGGGGGGGGGGGGGGGGGGGGGGGGGGGGGGGGGGGGGGGGGGGGGGGGGGGGGGGGGGGGGGGGGGGGGGGGGGGGGGGGGGGGGGGGGGGGGGGGGGGGGGGGGGGGGGGGGGGGGGGGGGGGGGGGGGGGGGGGGGGGGGGGGGGGGGGGGGGGGGGGGGGGGGGGGGGGGGGGGGGGGGGGGGGGGGGGGGGGGGGGGGGGGGGGGGGGGGGGGGGGGGGGGGGGGGGGGGGGGGGGGGGGGGGGGGGGGGGGGGGGGGGGGGGGGGGGGGGGGGGGGGGGGGGGGGGGGGGGGGGGGGGGGGGGGGGGGGGGGGGGGGGGGGGGGGGGGGGGGGGGGGGGGGGGGGGGGGGGGGGGGGGGGGGGGGGGGGGGGGGGGGGGGGGGGGGGGGGGGGGGGGGGGGGGGGGGGGGGGGGGGGGGGGGGGGGGGGGGGGGGGGGGGGGGGGGGGGGGGGGGGGGGGGGGGGGGGGGGGGGGGGGGGGGGGGGGGGGGGGGGGGGGGGGGGGGGGGGGGGGGGGGGGGGGGGGGGGGGGGGGGGGGGGGGGGGGGGGGGGGGGGGGGGGGGGGGGGGGGGGGGGGGGGGGGGGGGGGGGGGGGGGGGGGGGGGGGGGGGGGGGGGGGGGGGGGGGGGGGGGGGGGGGGGGGGGGGGGGGGGGGGGGGGGGGGGGGGGGGGGGGGGGGGGGGGGGGGGGGGGGGGGGGGGGGGGGGGGGGGGGGGGGGGGGGGGGGGGGGGGGGGGGGGGGGGGGGGGGGGGGGGGGGGGGGGGGGGGGGGGGGGGGGGGGGGGGGGGGGGGGGGGGGGGGGGGGGGGGGGGGGGGGGGGGGGGGGGGGGGGGGGGGGGGGGGGGGGGGGGGGGGGGGGGGGGGGGGGGGGGGGGGGGGGGGGGGGGGGGGGGGGGGGGGGGGGGGGGGGGGGGGGGGGGGGGGGGGGGGGGGGGGGGGGGGGGGGGGGGGGGGGGGGGGGGGGGGGGGGGGGGGGGGGGGGGGGGGGGGGGGGGGGGGGGGGGGGGGGGGGGGGGGGGGGGGGGGGGGGGGGGGGGGGGGGGGGGGGGGGGGGGGGGGGGGGGGGGGGGGGGGGGGGGGGGGGGGGGGGGGGGGGGGGGGGGGGGGGGGGGGGGGGGGGGGGGGGGGGGGGGGGGGGGGGGGGGGGGGGGGGGGGGGGGGGGGGGGGGGGGGGGGGGGGGGGGGGGGGGGGGGGGGGGGGGGGGGGGGGGGGGGGGGGGGGGGGGGGGGGGGGGGGGGGGGGGGGGGGGGGGGGGGGGGGGGGGGGGGGGGGGGGGGGGGGGGGGGGGGGGGGGGGGGGGGGGGGGGGGGGGGGGGGGGGGGGGGGGGGGGGGGGGGGGGGGGGGGGGGGGGGGGGGGGGGGGGGGGGGGGGGGGGGGGGGGGGGGGGGGGGGGGGGGGGGGGGGGGGGGGGGGGGGGGGGGGGGGGGGGGGGGGGGGGGGGGGGGGGGGGGGGGGGGGGGGGGGGGGGGGGGGGGGGGGGGGGGGGGGGGGGGGGGGGGGGGGGGGGGGGGGGGGGGGGGGGGGGGGGGGGGGGGGGGGGGGGGGGGGGGGGGGGGGGGGGGGGGGGGGGGGGGGGGGGGGGGGGGGGGGGGGGGGGGGGGGGGGGGGGGGGGGGGGGGGGGGGGGGGGGGGGGGGGGGGGGGGGGGGGGGGGGGGGGGGGGGGGGGGGGGGGGGGGGGGGGGGGGGGGGGGGGGGGGGGGGGGGGGGGGGGGGGGGGGGGGGGGGGGGGGGGGGGGGGGGGGGGGGGGGGGGGGGGGGGGGGGGGGGGGGGGGGGGGGGGGGGGGGGGGGGGGGGGGGGGGGGGGGGGGGGGGGGGGGGGGGGGGGGGGGGGGGGGGGGGGGGGGGGGGGGGGGGGGGGGGGGGGGGGGGGGGGGGGGGGGGGGGGGGGGGGGGGGGGGGGGGGGGGGGGGGGGGGGGGGGGGGGGGGGGGGGGGGGGGGGGGGGGGGGGGGGGGGGGGGGGGGGGGGGGGGGGGGGGGGGGGGGGGGGGGGGGGGGGGGGGGGGGGGGGGGGGGGGGGGGGGGGGGGGGGGGGGGGGGGGGGGGGGGGGGGGGGGGGGGGGGGGGGGGGGGGGGGGGGGGGGGGGGGGGGGGGGGGGGGGGGGGGGGGGGGGGGGGGGGGGGGGGGGGGGGGGGGGGGGGGGGGGGGGGGGGGGGGGGGGGGGGGGGGGGGGGGGGGGGGGGGGGGGGGGGGGGGGGGGGGGGGGGGGGGGGGGGGGGGGGGGGGGGGGGGGGGGGGGGGGGGGGGGGGGGGGGGGGGGGGGGGGGGGGGGGGGGGGGGGGGGGGGGGGGGGGGGGGGGGGGGGGGGGGGGGGGGGGGGGGGGGGGGGGGGGGGGGGGGGGGGGGGGGGGGGGGGGGGGGGGGGGGGGGGGGGGGGGGGGGGGGGGGGGGGGGGGGGGGGGGGGGGGGGGGGGGGGGGGGGGGGGGGGGGGGGGGGGGGGGGGGGGGGGGGGGGGGGGGGGGGGGGGGGGGGGGGGGGGGGGGGGGGGGGGGGGGGGGGGGGGGGGGGGGGGGGGGGGGGGGGGGGGGGGGGGGGGGGGGGGGGGGGGGGGGGGGGGGGGGGGGGGGGGGGGGGGGGGGGGGGGGGGGGGGGGGGGGGGGGGGGGGGGGGGGGGGGGGGGGGGGGGGGGGGGGGGGGGGGGGGGGGGGGGGGGGGGGGGGGGGGGGGGGGGGGGGGGGGGGGGGGGGGGGGGGGGGGGGGGGGGGGGGGGGGGGGGGGGGGGGGGGGGGGGGGGGGGGGGGGGGGGGGGGGGGGGGGGGGGGGGGGGGGGGGGGGGGGGGGGGGGGGGGGGGGGGGGGGGGGGGGGGGGGGGGGGGGGGGGGGGGGGGGGGGGGGGGGGGGGGGGGGGGGGGGGGGGGGGGGGGGGGGGGGGGGGGGGGGGGGGGGGGGGGGGGGGGGGGGGGGGGGGGGGGGGGGGGGGGGGGGGGGGGGGGGGGGGGGGGGGGGGGGGGGGGGGGGGGGGGGGGGGGGGGGGGGGGGGGGGGGGGGGGGGGGGGGGGGGGGGGGGGGGGGAAATATAATAATAACTAATTTATTATTGCCTCTAGGGCATATTTCCAACAGTATTATCCATGTTAGATTTTTTTTCTCGCCTTCTTCTTGTGTGTTTGAAAAACTTTGAGAAAATCCAAAAATATTTCCTTCTTCTTTTTGGTTTTTCTTTCTAGCGTAGTTAGTTGTAGTGTTAAAAAGAAAACCCAAAAAGATTTCTCGATTCTTCTTCTTGCTTGTTGGGAGCTTTCCCATGTAAATAGTTTTTCTTGTTTTTGTTTTTCCCTTTTAATTTGCTTTCTTCCAGAAAAACCAAAAACTCCAAAAATATTTCAGTGTGTTTCTCTGAATTTCTTTTCTGTTTATTGAGTCATACCGAGGAGAAGACCATGATGAAAATGTTGAGTGGCTCTCATATGCATTATTGTTGATCTAACAAAGAGCCCATATTACATTGTCTTCTCCTGTTGATTAAAATGTTTGCAGTTTTCAGCTTAGTCCATGGCACTCTTGCACTATTATTATTTTCTTATCATTCGATCATGCAAGTGTAAGTCAATAATGACGATATTTGATGAACTGGTTGTGGCAGGGAGAAACGGGTATGAACTCAACTTGTTTTTCGCTTGTAAATATGTTTAACCTTGTATCCATGATTCAGCCTATTATGATCAAACATGTTTGCAATGATAATCAGATATTATAGTTTCTCATGCCATGCTTAAGTAGCTAGGAGTGGATAATAATTTATCTTGGATGTCAACATTGCGTTAAAATGATTGTGATGTAGTATGATGATATGGTATCCTCCTGTGAATGTTCGAGTGGCTTGACTTGGCACATGTTCATGCATGTAGTTGAATCAAAACCAACATAGCCTCTATGATATTTATGTTCATGGTGTTCATATCCTACTCATGCTAGTATCCAATGTTACTTATGCATAATGCATGTTCATGACCATTTTCGCTCTCTAGCTGGCCGCTTCTCAACCTAATTGCTAGCCTTTGCCTGTACTAAGTGTAATTACTGCTTGTGCATCAAAAATCCTGAAACCAAAGTTATTTCATATGAGTCCACCATACCTACCTATATGTGGTATTACCCTGCCGTCCTAAGTAAATTTGCATGTGCCACCTCTAAAAACTTCAAATAAATATCCTTTTTTATGTGCCTAGATTGTTCATAGGGCAACAGGAGGTAGTCAGTATCTTCCATGCTAAGCGGGTTATTCTCATGATGAGTGTTTATTCACTCGTCCTTGCATGAGAGGGGCGGTAATAGGTATTCCCAGTCCCGAATTCAAATTGCAAAGGGGGGGGGGGGGGGGGGGGGGGGGGGGGGGGGGGGGGGGGGGGGGGGGGGGGGGGGGGGGGGGGGGGGGGGGGGGGGGGGGGGGGGGGGGGGGGGGGGGGGGGGGGGGGGGGGGGGGGGGGGGGGGGGGGGGGGGGGGGGGGGGGGGGGGGGGGGGGGGGGGGGGGGGGGGGGGGGGGGGGGGGGGGGGGGGGGGGGGGGGGGGGGGGGGGGGGGGGGGGGGGGGGGGGGGGGGGGGGGGGGGGGGGGGGGGGGGGGGGGGGGGGGGGGGGGGGGGGGGGGGGGGGGGGGGGGGGGGGGGGGGGGGGGGGGGGGGGGGGGGGGGGGGGGGGGGGGGGGGGGGGGGGGGGGGGGGGGGGGGGGGGGGGGGGGGGGGGGGGGGGGGGGGGGGGGGGGGGGGGGGGGGGGGGGGGGGGGGGGGGGGGGGGGGGGGGGGGGGGGGGGGGGGGGGGGGGGGGGGGGGGGGGGGGGGGGGGGGGGGGGGGGGGGGGGGGGGGGGGGGGGGGGGGGGGGGGGGGGGGGGGGGGGGGGGGGGGGGGGGGGGGGGGGGGGGGGGGGGGGGGGGGGGGGGGGGGGGGGGGGGGGGGGGGGGGGGGGGGGGGGGGGGGGGGGGGGGGGGGGGGGGGGGGGGGGGGGGGGGGGGGGGGGGGGGGGGGGGGGGGGGGGGGGGGGGGGGGGGGGGGGGGGGGGGGGGGGGGGGGGGGGGGGGGGGGGGGGGGGGGGGGGGGGGGGGGGGGGGGGGGGGGGGGGGGGGGGGGGGGGGGGGGGGGGGGGGGGGGGGGGGGGGGGGGGGGGGGGGGGGGGGGGGGGGGGGGGGGGGGGGGGGGGGGGGGGGGGGGGGGGGGGGGGGGGGGGGGGGGGGGGGGGGGGGGGGGGGGGGGGGGGGGGGGGGGGGGGGGGGGGGGGGGGGGGGGGGGGGGGGGGGGGGGGGGGGGGGGGGGGGGGGGGGGGGGGGGGGGGGGGGGGGGGGGGGGGGGGGGGGGGGGGGGGGGGGGGGGGGGGGGGGGGGGGGGGGGGGGGGGGGGGGGGGGGGGGGGGGGGGGGGGGGGGGGGGGGGGGGGGGGGGGGGGGGGGGGGGGGGGGGGGGGGGGGGGGGGGGGGGGGGGGGGGGGGGGGGGGGGGGGGGGGGGGGGGGGGGGGGGGGGGGGGGGGGGGGGGGGGGGGGGGGGGGGGGGGGGGGGGGGGGGGGGGGGGGGGGGGGGGGGGGGGGGGGGGGGGGGGGGGGGGGGGGGGGGGGGGGGGGGGGGGGGGGGGGGGGGGGGGGGGGGGGGGGGGGGGGGGGGGGGGGGGGGGGGGGGGGGGGGGGGGGGGGGGGGGGGGGGGGGGGGGGGGGGGGGGGGGGGGGGGGGGGGGGGGGGGGGGGGGGGGGGGGGGGGGGGGGGGGGGGGGGGGGGGGGGGGGGGGGGGGGGGGGGGGGGGGGGGGGGGGGGGGGGGGGGGGGGGGGGGGGGGGGGGGGGGGGGGGGGGGGGGGGGGGGGGGGGGGGGGGGGGGGGGGGGGGGGGGGGGGGGGGGGGGGGGGGGGGGGGGGGGGGGGGGGGGGGGGGGGGGGGGGGGGGGGGGGGGGGGGGGGGGGGGGGGGGGGGGGGGGGGGGGGGGGGGGGGGGGGGGGGGGGGGGGGGGGGGGGGGGGGGGGGGGGGGGGGGGGGGGGGGGGGGGGGGGGGGGGGGGGGGGGGGGGGGGGGGGGGGGGGGGGGGGGGGGGGGGGGGGGGGGGGGGGGGGGGGGGGGGGGGGGGGGGGGGGGGGGGGGGGGGGGGGGGGGGGGGGGGGGGGGGGGGGGGGGGGGGGGGGGGGGGGGGGGGGGGGGGGGGGGGGGGGGGGGGGGGGGGGGGGGGGGGGGGGGGGGGGGGGGGGGGGGGGGGGGGGGGGGGGGGGGGGGGGGGGGGGGGGGGGGGGGGGGGGGGGGGGGGGGGGGGGGGGGGGGGGGGGGGGGGGGGGGGGGGGGGGGGGGGGGGGGGGGGGGGGGGGGGGGGGGGGGGGGGGGGGGGGGGGGGGGGGGGGGGGGGGGGGGGGGGGGGGGGGGGGGGGGGGGGGGGGGGGGGGGGGGGGGGGGGGGGGGGGGGGGGGGGGGGGGGGGGGGGGGGGGGGGGGGGGGGGGGGGGGGGGGGGGGGGGGGGGGGGGGGGGGGGGGGGGGGGGGGGGGGGGGGGGGGGGGGGGGGGGGGGGGGGGGGGGGGGGGGGGGGGGGGGGGGGGGGGGGGGGGGGGGGGGGGGGGGGGGGGGGGGGGGGGGGGGGGGGGGGGGGGGGGGGGGGGGGGGGGGGGGGGGGGGGGGGGGGGGGGGGGGGGGGGGGGGGGGGGGGGGGGGGGGGGGGGGGGGGGGGGGGGGGGGGGGGGGGGGGGGGGGGGGGGGGGGGGGGGGGGGGGGGGGGGGGGGGGGGGGGGGGGGGGGGGGGGGGGGGGGGGGGGGGGGGGGGGGGGGGGGGGGGGGGGGGGGGGGGGGGGGGGGGGGGGGGGGGGGGGGGGGGGGGGGGGGGGGGGGGGGGGGGGGGGGGGGGGGGGGGGGGGGGGGGGGGGGGGGGGGGGGGGGGGGGGGGGGGGGGGGGGGGGGGGGGGGGGGGGGGGGGGGGGGGGGGGGGGGGGGGGGGGGGGGGGGGGGGGGGGGGGGGGGGGGGGGGGGGGGGGGGGGGGGGGGGGGGGGGGGGGGGGGGGGGGGGGGGGGGGGGGGGGGGGGGGGGGGGGGGGGGGGGGGGGGGGGGGGGGGGGGGGGGGGGGGGGGGGGGGGGGGGGGGGGGGGGGGGGGGGGGGGGGGGGGGGGGGGGGGGGGGGGGGGGGGGGGGGGGGGGGGGGGGGGGGGGGGGGGGGGGGGGGGGGGGGGGGGGGGGGGGGGGGGGGGGGGGGGGGGGGGGGGGGGGGGGGGGGGGGGGGGGGGGGGGGGGGGGGGGGGGGGGGGGGGGGGGGGGGGGGGGGGGGGGGGGGGGGGGGGGGGGGGGGGGGGGGGGGGGGGGGGGGGGGGGGGGGGGGGGGGGGGGGGGGGGGGGGGGGGGGGGGGGGGGGGGGGGGGGGGGGGGGGGGGGGGGGGGGGGGGGGGGGGGGGGGGGGGGGGGGGGGGGGGGGGGGGGGGGGGGGGGGGGGGGGGGGGGGGGGGGGGGGGGGGGGGGGGGGGGGGGGGGGGGGGGGGGGGGGGGGGGGGGGGGGGGGGGGGGGGGGGGGGGGGGGGGGGGGGGGGGGGGGGGGGGGGGGGGGGGGGGGGGGGGGGGGGGGGGGGGGGGGGGGGGGGGGGGGGGGGGGGGGGGGGGGGGGGGGGGGGGGGGGGGGGGGGGGGGGGGGGGGGGGGGGGGGGGGGGGGGGGGGGGGGGGGGGGGGGGGGGGGGGGGGGGGGGGGGGGGGGGGGGGGGGGGGGGGGGGGGGGGGGGGGGGGGGGGGGGGGGGGGGGGGGGGGGGGGGGGGGGGGGGGGGGGGGGGGGGGGGGGGGGGGGGGGGGGGGGGGGGGGGGGGGGGGGGGGGGGGGGGGGGGGGGGGGGGGGGGGGGGGGGGGGGGGGGGGGGGGGGGGGGGGGGGGGGGGGGGGGGGGGGGGGGGGGGGGGGGGGGGGGGGGGGGGGGGGGGGGGGGGGGGGGGGGGGGGGGGGGGGGGGGGGGGGGGGGGGGGGGGGGGGGGGGGGGGGGGGGGGGGGGGGGGGGGGGGGGGGGGGGGGGGGGGGGGGGGGGGGGGGGGGGGGGGGGGGGGGGGGGGGGGGGGGGGGGGGGGGGGGGGGGGGGGGGGGGGGGGGGGGGGGGGGGGGGGGGGGGGGGGGGGGGGGGGGGGGGGGGGGGGGGGGGGGGGGGGGGGGGGGGGGGGGGGGGGGGGGGGGGGGGGGGGGGGGGGAGGAGTTTATGTATTCATTATGTGTTAATGCTTTGTTCCGGTACTCTATTAAAAGGAGGCCTTAATATCCCTTAGTTTCCATTAGGACCCCGCTGGCACAGGAGGGTAGGGCAAAAGATGTCATGCACGTTCTTTTCCATAAGAACGTATGACTATATTCGGAATACATGTCTACATTACATTGATGAACTGGAGCTAGTTCTGTGTCACCCCATGTTAGGATTGTTACATGATGAACCGCATCCGGCATAATTCTCCATCAACGATTCATTGTCTACGAGCTTTCTATATATTGTTCTTTGCTTATTTACTTTTCCGTTGCTATTGCTATCATCACTACAAAATACCAAAAACATTACTTTTGCTACAGTTACCTTTTGCTACCGTTACCACTACTATCATATTACTTTGCTACTAAATACTTTGCTGCAGATATTAAGTTTCCAGGTGTGGTTGAATTGACAACTCAGCTGCTAATACTTGAGAATATTCTTTGGCTCCCCTTGTGTCGAATCAATAAATTTGCGTTGAATACTCTACCCTCGAAAACTGT
>JAAAWM010008346.1:0-13524 GCA_036873465.1 Thinopyrum obtusiflorum
GGTGGAGATGGTGCTGTGTCAACTAGAACTGGGTTACTATCTGCTGGGGTTGGGGTTAGAAGGGGTGTAGCTGGTTCTCTGTCCAACTGGGTAGGGTTACAATCTGCGAGAGTCTGGGTTATGTGTGGTGGGGCTGGTTCTTGGGCAAGTACAACCGTGGTTCTATCTGCATCAACTGGTAGCACTATCTTTTCTGAAGACCGTGTTGTTACTCCCTTAGATACTGCCATCACCCTCTCCAATTCAAATGGCTGATAAACAAGAAAAGTAATTGAATGTACAGACATTGTATGATAGACAGGTGCAATGGATAGTGGGGAATAAAAGAGGGCATGAAATAATTCACATTTATGTTGTCTAACCAAACAGGATAGCATGACACAATTTCACATATATGATGGCTAACTAAACAGGATAGCATGATACAATTTCACATTATGATGGCTAACTAAAAAAGATGGAAAGACATAGTTCAAAATATGATGACTATGTAAATAGGATGACAAGATATAACTATATAATGTGTTTATTAAATAGGTTGGCATGCCATAATTCACATACATGCCGCCTATGGAAACATGATAGCATGATATAATTCCTGGATAGAATGACATAATTCAAAATATGATGACTGTAAACACTAAACAGGATGAGATGATATAACTATATGATGTCTTTATTAAATGGGTTGCCATGCCATAATTCAAATAGATGTTGTGTATGTAAACATGATGGCATGATATAATTCAAATATATGATGGGGGGGGGGGGGGGGGGGGGGGGGGGGGGGGGGGGGGGGGGGGGGGGGGGGGGGGGGGGGGGGGGGGGGGGGGGGGGGGGGGGGGGGGGGGGGGGGGGGGGGGGGGGGGGGGGGGGGGGGGGGGGGGGGGGGGGGGGGGGGGGGGGGGGGGGGGGGGGGGGGGGGGGGGGGGGGGGGGGGGGGGGGGGGGGGGGGGGGGGGGGGGGGGGGGGGGGGGGGGGGGGGGGGGGGGGGGGGGGGGGGGGGGGGGGGGGGGGGGGGGGGGGGGGGGGGGGGGGGGGGGGGGGGGGGGGGGGGGGGGGGGGGGGGGGGGGGGGGGGGGGGGGGGGGGGGGGGGGGGGGGGGGGGGGGGGGGGGGGGGGGGGGGGGGGGGGGGGGGGGGGGGGGGGGGGGGGGGGGGGGGGGGGGGGGGGGGGGGGGGGGGGGGGGGGGGGGGGGGGGGGGGGGGGGGGGGGGGGGGGGGGGGGGGGGGGGGGGGGGGGGGGGGGGGGGGGGGGGGGGGGGGGGGGGGGGGGGGGGGGGGGGGGGGGGGGGGGGGGGGGGGGGGGGGGGGGGGGGGGGGGGGGGGGGGGGGGGGGGGGGGGGGGGGGGGGGGGGGGGGGGGGGGGGGGGGGGGGGGGGGGGGGGGGGGGGGGGGGGGGGGGGGGGGGGGGGGGGGGGGGGGGGGGGGGGGGGGGGGGGGGGGGGGGGGGGGGGGGGGGGGGGGGGGGGGGGGGGGGGGGGGGGGGGGGGGGGGGGGGGGGGGGGGGGGGGGGGGGGGGGGGGGGGGGGGGGGGGGGGGGGGGGGGGGGGGGGGGGGGGGGGGGGGGGGGGGGGGGGGGGGGGGGGGGGGGGGGGGGGGGGGGGGGGGGGGGGGGGGGGGGGGGGGGGGGGGGGGGGGGGGGGGGGGGGGGGGGGGGGGGGGGGGGGGGGGGGGGGGGGGGGGGGGGGGGGGGGGGGGGGGGGGGGGGGGGGGGGGGGGGGGGGGGGGGGGGGGGGGGGGGGGGGGGGGGGGGGGGGGGGGGGGGGGGGGGGGGGGGGGGGGGGGGGGGGGGGGGGGGGGGGGGGGGGGGGGGGGGGGGGGGGGGGGGGGGGGGGGGGGGGGGGGGGGGGGGGGGGGGGGGGGGGGGGGGGGGGGGGGGGGGGGGGGGGGGGGGGGGGGGGGGGGGGGGGGGGGGGGGGGGGGGGGGGGGGGGGGGGGGGGGGGGGGGGGGGGGGGGGGGGGGGGGGGGGGGGGGGGGGGGGGGGGGGGGGGGGGGGGGGGGGGGGGGGGGGGGGGGGGGGGGGGGGGGGGGGGGGGGGGGGGGGGGGGGGGGGGGGGGGGGGGGGGGGGGGGGGGGGGGGGGGGGGGGGGGGGGGGGGGGGGGGGGGGGGGGGGGGGGGGGGGGGGGGGGGGGGGGGGGGGGGGGGGGGGGGGGGGGGGGGGGGGGGGGGGGGGGGGGGGGGGGGGGGGGGGGGGGGGGGGGGGGGGGGGGGGGGGGGGGGGGGGGGGGGGGGGGGGGGGGGGGGGGGGGGGGGGGGGGGGGGGGGGGGGGGGGGGGGGGGGGGGGGGGGGGGGGGGGGGGGGGGGGGGGGGGGGGGGGGGGGGGGGGGGGGGGGGGGGGGGGGGGGGGGGGGGGGGGGGGGGGGGGGGGGGGGGGGGGGGGGGGGGGGGGGGGGGGGGGGGGGGGGGGGGGGGGGGGGGGGGGGGGGGGGGGGGGGGGGGGGGGGGGGGGGGGGGGGGGGGGGGGGGGGGGGGGGGGGGGGGGGGGGGGGGGGGGGGGGGGGGGGGGGGGGGGGGGGGGGGGGGGGGGGGGGGGGGGGGGGGGGGGGGGGGGGGGGGGGGGGGGGGGGGGGGGGGGGGGGGGGGGGGGGGGGGGGGGGGGGGGGGGGGGGGGGGGGGGGGGGGGGGGGGGGGGGGGGGGGGGGGGGGGGGGGGGGGGGGGGGGGGGGGGGGGGGGGGGGGGGGGGGGGGGGGGGGGGGGGGGGGGGGGGGGGGGGGGGGGGGGGGGGGGGGGGGGGGGGGGGGGGGGGGGGGGGGGGGGGGGGGGGGGGGGGGGGGGGGGGGGGGGGGGGGGGGGGGGGGGGGGGGGGGGGGGGGGGGGGGGGGGGGGGGGGGGGGGGGGGGGGGGGGGGGGGGGGGGGGGGGGGGGGGGGGGGGGGGGGGGGGGGGGGGGGGGGGGGGGGGGGGGGGGGGGGGGGGGGGGGGGGGGGGGGGGGGGGGGGGGGGGGGGGGGGGGGGGGGGGGGGGGGGGGGGGGGGGGGGGGGGGGGGGGGGGGGGGGGGGGGGGGGGGGGGGGGGGGGGGGGGGGGGGGGGGGGGGGGGGGGGGGGGGGGGGGGGGGGGGGGGGGGGGGGGGGGGGGGGGGGGGGGGGGGGGGGGGGGGGGGGGGGGGGGGGGGGGGGGGGGGGGGGGGGGGGGGGGGGGGGGGGGGGGGGGGGGGGGGGGGGGGGGGGGGGGGGGGGGGGGGGGGGGGGGGGGGGGGGGGGGGGGGGGGGGGGGGGGGGGGGGGGGGGGGGGGGGGGGGGGGGGGGGGGGGGGGGGGGGGGGGGGGGGGGGGGGGGGGGGGGGGGGGGGGGGGGGGGGGGGGGGGGGGGGGGGGGGGGGGGGGGGGGGGGGGGGGGGGGGGGGGGGGGGGGGGGGGGGGGGGGGGGGGGGGGGGGGGGGGGGGGGGGGGGGGGGGGGGGGGGGGGGGGGGGGGGGGGGGGGGGGGGGGGGGGGGGGGGGGGGGGGGGGGGGGGGGGGGGGGGGGGGGGGGGGGGGGGGGGGGGGGGGGGGGGGGGGGGGGGGGGGGGGGGGGGGGGGGGGGGGGGGGGGGGGGGGGGGGGGGGGGGGGGGGGGGGGGGGGGGGGGGGGGGGGGGGGGGGGGGGGGGGGGGGGGGGGGGGGGGGGGGGGGGGGGGGGGGGGGGGGGGGGGGGGGGGGGGGGGGGGGGGGGGGGGGGGGGGGGGGGGGGAATCAAGGGCCTGCAGTTCATCTTCAACCTCCACCCCCCTGAGCCGCCAGCCACCACCGGCCAAACAGCCGCCCCCCGCCGCCCGCGGCCGGCGGTGCGCCGCCCCGCCCGCCCCGAAAACACTCCCCACCGCCGGTCCGCCGCCGCCCCGGCCATCCCTGTAGGCGCCCCCGTGCTGAGCTTTTTCTCCGGTGATCCCCACGCCACCGCCCCACCACCGCCGGCGACCACCGCCCCCACCCTGAACCCTAAGATAGATAGTGGGGTACTTCTCCAGCGAGCCCCCCTTCCCGCTGCGGCTGGTTCTTCCTTAACTCCGGCGAGCCCCCCCACCCCCTGAAAATCGACTGACCCAAAAGTCGATTCAGTCGACTGAAGTGTAGCTAAATCAGAGCAGCATCGCAAGCAAGAGCAAGAGCGAGAGCAGCAGCGCGAGCAAGAGCAGACTAGGCAGGGGACCGAGAGTAAGAGCAGAGCAGTAGCGCGAGCGAGAGCTAAAGCAGCAGCAGCTCCTACTGATGTGGACGTCGCCGCAGAGGGAGCGACGCCGTGGAGGAAGTGGCCGGCGACGCCGCCGTGGATGGAGCCGCGCCGTGTCGACTCGGGACCGAGCGCCGGCAGCACCGTGAGATCGAATCAAGAAGAAAATGCGGCGATTAGTGTACAACCTCTTTGGTGGCGCCGATTAGGCCACAGCTTCATCCGAGGAAACGGTGATGCTGATGCTCTTCCGGTGGTGCAGGTGAAGATGGCGGTGTGGGAATGGAGGTGGCGCGAAAGACGAGGGGAACGTCGGGGCAGCTCCTTGGAGGTGGAGGACGGGGTGGCTGAACCGGCGGGACGACTAGATCGACGACGGATCCTCATCCGGTACGGTGGATGAGGGACGTCGAGGTGTTGCTGTGGACGACATCGTCGGGGAAGAGGCTCCGTCTGGGTGGCGGACGGAGGAGGGTGTGGGGCTTCGCGGGTTTTCCTGGCCTCGGTGTGGGGGGGGGGGGGGGGGGGGGGGGGGGGGGGGGGGGGGGGGGGGGGGGGGGGGGGGGGGGGGGGGGGGGGGGGGGGGGGGGGGGGGGGGGGGGGGGGGGGGGGGGGGGGGGGGGGGGGGGGGGGGGGGGGGGGGGGGGGGGGGGGGGGGGGGGGGGGGGGGGGGGGGGGGGGGGGGGGGGGGGGGGGGGGGGGGGGGGGGGGGGGGGGGGGGGGGGGGGGGGGGGGGGGGGGGGGGGGGGGGGGGGGGGGGGGGGGGGGGGGGGGGGGGGGGGGGGGGGGGGGGGGGGGGGGGGGGGGGGGGGGGGGGGGGGGGGGGGGGGGGGGGGGGGGGGGGGGGGGGGGGGGGGGGGGGGGGGGGGGGGGGGGGGGGGGGGGGGGGGGGGGGGGGGGGGGGGGGGGGGGGGGGGGGGGGGGGGGGGGGGGGGGGGGGGGGGGGGGGGGGGGGGGGGGGGGGGGGGGGGGGGGGGGGGGGGGGGGGGGGGGGGGGGGGGGGGGGGGGGGGGGGGGGGGGGGGGGGGGGGGGGGGGGGGGGGGGGGGGGGGGGGGGGGGGGGGGGGGGGGGGGGGGGGGGGGGGGGGGGGGGGGGGGGGGGGGGGGGGGGGGGGGGGGGGGGGGGGGGGGGGGGGGGGGGGGGGGGGGGGGGGGGGGGGGGGGGGGGGGGGGGGGGGGGGGGGGGGGGGGGGGGGGGGGGGGGGGGGGGGGGGGGGGGGGGGGGGGGGGGGGGGGGGGGGGGGGGGGGGGGGGGGGGGGGGGGGGGGGGGGGGGGGGGGGGGGGGGGGGGGGGGGGGGGGGGGGGGGGGGGGGGGGGGGGGGGGGGGGGGGGGGGGGGGGGGGGGGGGGGGGGGGGGGGGGGGGGGGGGGGGGGGGGGGGGGGGGGGGGGGGGGGGGGGGGGGGGGGGGGGGGGGGGGGGGGGGGGGGGGGGGGGGGGGGGGGGGGGGGGGGGGGGGGGGGGGGGGGGGGGGGGGGGGGGGGGGGGGGGGGGGGGGGGGGGGGGGGGGGGGGGGGGGGGGGGGGGGGGGGGGGGGGGGGGGGGGGGGGGGGGGGGGGGGGGGGGGGGGGGGGGGGGGGGGGGGGGGGGGGGGGGGGGGGGGGGGGGGGGGGGGGGGGGGGGGGGGGGGGGGGGGGGGGGGGGGGGGGGGGGGGGGGGGGGGGGGGGGGGGGGGGGGGGGGGGGGGGGGGGGGGGGGGGGGGGGGGGGGGGGGGGGGGGGGGGGGGGGGGGGGGGGGGGGGGGGGGGGGGGGGGGGGGGGGGGGGGGGGGGGGGGGGGGGGGGGGGGGGGGGGGGGGGGGGGGGGGGGGGGGGGGGGGGGGGGGGGGGGGGGGGGGGGGGGGGGGGGGGGGGGGGGGGGGGGGGGGGGGGGGGGGGGGGGGGGGGGGGGGGGGGGGGGGGGGGGGGGGGGGGGGGGGGGGGGGGGGGGGGGGGGGGGGGGGGGGGGCTGTTGGAGGAGGGAAGAAGATCTTAGGCGTCTGGAGATGGAGCCCGAGGTACTGCTCCACTGTGATGGAGGGTTTCGTCATTGGAGCAGCTCCGGTGAGTTGTACGACACCGAGGCTGAAGCAGGACAAGAGAGACAATGAACAACGTTAACCTGAGTGGAATTCTAATAGCATCTCCAATACATGACATAAAATACATAACCACAAAGTGCTAGATGTAAAATACATCAGCCGGTCATCTCTGAACTTAACTGTCGAAACTGAACTTAACTGTCGAAACTGAACTTAACTGTCGAAACTGAATTTTCCTGTCGAAACCGAACGCACTAGCAAGGTGAGGCTACACATCGGTCGACTGACTTTTTCATCTCTGGTTAGTTGATTTTGCAGCCGTTGGATACAAAATCAAGGGCCTGCGGTTCATCTTCAACCTCCACCCCCTGAGCCGGCCAAACAGCAACCCCCCGCCGCTCGCGGCCGGCGGTGCGCCGCCCCGCCCGCCCCAAAAACACTCCCCACCGCCGGTCCGCCGCCGCCCCGGCCATCCCTCTAGGCCCCCCCGTGCCGAGCTTTTTCTCCGGCGATCCCCACGCCACCGCCCCGCCAACGCCCCGCCACCGCCGGCGACCACCGCCCCCATCCTGAACGGGGGGGGGGGGGGGGGGGGGGGGGGGGGGGGGGGGGGGGGGGGGGGGGGGGGGGGGGGGGGGGGGGGGGGGGGGGGGGGGGGGGGGCCACCCCCTGAAAATCGACTGACCCAAAAGTCGATTCAGTCGACTGAAGTGTAACTAAATCGGAGCAGCATCACAAGCAAGAGCAAGAGCGAGAGCAGCAGCGCGAGGAAGAGCAAGAGCAAGAGCAGACCAGGCAGGGGACCGAGAGCAAGAGCAGAGCAACAGCGCGAGTGAGAGCTAAAGCAGCAGCAGCTCCTACTGATGTGGACGTCGCCGCCGAGGGAGCGACGCTATGGAGGAAGTGGCCGGCGACGCCGTGGTGGATGGAGCCGCGCCGTGTCGGCTCGGGACCGAGCGCCGGCAGCACCGTGAGATCGAATCAAGAAGAAAATGCGGTGATTAGTGTACAACCTCTTTGGTGGCACCGATTAGGCCACAGCTTCATCCGAGGAAATGGTGATGCTGATGCTCTTCCGGTGGTGCAGGTGAAGACGGCGGTGTGGGAATGGAGGTGGTGCGAAAGACAAGGGGAACGTCGGGGAAGCTCCTTGGAGGTGGAGGACGGGGTGGCTGAACCGGCGGGACGACCAGATTGACGACGGATCCTCATCCGGTACGGTGGATGAGGGACGTCGAGGTGTTGCTGTGGACGACATTGTCGGGGAAGAGGCTCCGGCTGGGTGGCGGACGGAGGAAGGTGTGGGGCTTTGCGGGTTTTCCCGGCCTCGGTGTACGAATGGGTGGGCGGATGGGATGGGAGTGGGGAACCATGGCTTAGGGACGCACTTGTCCAAAATGTGGGTTAAGTTACGAAAGTACCCCCACCGATTTGAGGCGGTTCTTTCGGTTCAGGGGTATCACGGGCATTTCGCGTGTCAGGATTTCACAGGAGGTGGGAGTTTTCACGCACGTTGTAATTTTGGAATAGCAAGGCGCGGGTTGAGATGGAGGGAGTTGTCGGAGGGGGGGGGGGGGGGGGGGGGGGGGGGGGGGGGGGGGGGGGGGGGGGGGGGGGGGGGGGGGGGGGGGGGGGGGGGGGGGGGGGGGGGGGGGGGGGGGGGGGGGGGGGGGGGGGGGGGGGGGGGGGGGGGGGGGGGGGGGGGGGGGGGGGGGGGGGGGGGGGGGGGGGGGGGGGGGGGGGGGGGGGGGGGGGGGGGGGGGGGGGGGGGGGGGGGGGGGGGGGGGGGGGGGGGGGGGGGGGGGGGGGGGGGGGGGGGGGGGGGGGGGGGGGGGGGGGGGGGGGGGGGGGGGGGGGGGGGGGGGGGGGGGGGGGGGGGGGGGGGGGGGGGGGGGGGGGGGGGGGGGGGGGGGGGGGGGGGGGGGGGGGGGGGGGGGGGGGGGGGGGGGGCACATGAAGAGTAGTTGAATGTACTAACATTGTTGACAAATGTAATACGTAACAAAAAAAAGGATGCCCTGATATAATTCACATATAAGATGACTGGCTAAGCAGGATGGCATTGCAAAATTCACATATATGATGCCTGGCTAAACAAGATGGCATTGCATAATTCACATAAATGATGAATAAACTAAACAGATGGCATTCACACAAAGCATGTGTAAACTAAGCAGTTGACATATTTGATGTATAAAGTAAGCAATGCAAGGCACCATATGCATGATATAACCAACATCAGCATGCCAAGTTAGAGCGAAGGCCTCATGGGGTAAATAGGAGTGGTCTTCTGCTTCTGAATCCCCCTCAGAACAGTTATCTTCCTCTTGATTACGATCCGAAATGGGTGGAGGGGGGGCTGCCTTTGCGCCCACCATGGAGCGACGTCTGCATGAAATTTTATTGCCACGCAAGGCTCGTCTCTTTTGCTCTACATGTTCAGTTCCACTGTGTACAATAACTGACATGCATAGGAATAAAACATAGTGAGATTATGTAAGGAGTGCATGCACAAATCCAAAGTGATGGTAGCAAACTGTGGATAGACCCAAAACCAATGATAGCAGGCAGATAATAGCTTTAGTTAAAAAATACAGATAATGGCTCCTTTAATGTTTGTTTGCACCCAACATGAAACTCATAGTAGACACCCGAGATTAACCAGATAGTAGACAGATAGTACTGATTGCTGCCCCAATATGTACCCCATAACCATTTAAAAACTTAAGTTTCAGCATAAGTTTGGACCTGACTTGGAGTCTAATAGGTGAACACGACGATAAAGTAGCATGTCATCATATTAAGCGATGCATAACGTAAGGAGACATGGAAGAGTGTGACCTCTCTTGCGTGTAGTCCTCAAGGTCATCTGCTCAGTTGATGATGGTAATGCAGTTGTCGTGGCTGCCGACGGCGGGGAAGAAGATCCGAGGCGGCGAAAGACAGTCTGGAGAGCGGATCCCTACTGTGGTGAACCCTTCCGTCGTTGGAGCAGCTGAGCTGGGGTGGAACACAGCACCGCAGGAGCAAGACAAACCACATAAGGTTTTCTTTGACACATATCTGTAATAGAAGTAATTGTGTAAGGGCTTGTTTGAATTTGAGGATTCTAACAATGCAGGGATAGGAAATAGACAGGAATAGGATAGGAATGCACGTGCAAAACAGAGAATTTAAAAACACAGGATTTCTGCCAATCTAGGTGTTTGGTTCACAAGAATTGGAAGATCACAGGATGCAAAGAAGCATGGTGAGATTAAGTCAAACCACAAGAAAATGTACGGTTATAATGCTATATGCTACTATCTCTTAGTCTTGTGCTTCATGAATAGAATTTGAAAAGGAGGACAGGTGGAAATTAAAATTCCTACGATTTTTCTTTCAAGGAGACACTAAAGGAACAAATCCTACAGTTTTCCTTTGCTCCATTCCTTTGCACCAGTACCATACGAAACTTTCCAATTCCTATGTTTTTCATTCACTTTTCCTTTCAGGGGGGGGGGGGGGGGGGGGGGGGGGGGGGGGGGGGGGGGGGGGGGGGGGGGGGGGGGGGGGGGGGGGGGGGGGGGGGGGGGGGGGGGGGGGGGGGGGGGGGGGGGGGGGGGGGGGGGGGGGGGGGGGGGGGGGGGGGGGGGGGGGGGGGGGGGGGGGGGGGGGGGGGGGGGGGGGGGGGGGGGGGGGGGGGGGGGGGGGGGGGGGGGGGGGGGGGGGGGGGGGGGGGGGGGGGGGGGGGGGGGGGGGGGGGGGGGGGGGGGGGGGGGGGGGGGGGGGGGGGGGGGGGGGGGGGGGGGGGGGGGGGGGGGGGGGGGGGGGGGGGGGGGGGGGGGGGGGGGGGGGGGGGGGGGGGGGGGGGGGGGGGGGGGGGGGGGGGGGGGGGGGGGGGGGGGGGGGGGGGGGGGGGGGGGGGGGGGGGGGGGGGGGGGGGGGGGGGGGGGGGGGGGGGGGGGGGGGGGGGGGGGGGGGGGGGGGGGGGGGGGGGGGGGGGGGGGGGGGGGGGGGGGGGGGGGGGGGGGGGGGGGGGGGGGGGGGGGGGGGGGGGGGGGGGGGGGGGGGGGGGGGGGGGGGGGGGGGGGGGGGGGGGGGGGGGGGGGGGGGGGGGGGGGGGGGGGGGGGGGGGGGGGGGGGGGGGGGGGGGGGGGGGGGGGGGGGGGGGGGGGGGGGGGGGGGGGGGGGGGGGGGGGGGGGGGGGGGGGGGGGGGGGGGGGGGGGGGGGGGGGGGGGGGGGGGGGGGGGGGGGGGGGGGGGGGGGGGGGGGGGGGGGGGGGGGGGGGGGGTTTTTCATCTCTGGTCAGTCGATTTTGCAGCCGTTGGATACGAAATCAAGGGCTTGTAGATCATCTTCAACCTCCACCCCCTGAGCCGCCAACCACCACTGGCCAAACAGCCAACCCCTGCCGCCCGTGGCCGGCGGTGCGCCGCCCCGCCCGCCCCGAAAACACTCCCCACCGCTGGTCCGCCGCCGCCCCGGCCATCCCTCTAGGCCCCCCGTGCCGAGCTTTTTCTCCGGCGATCCCCACGCCACTGCCCCACCACCGCCGGCGACCACCGCCCCCACCCTGAACATTAAGATAGATAGTGGGGTACCTCTCCGGCGAGCCCCCCTCCCCGCTGCGGCTGGTTCTTCCTTAACTCCGGTGAGCCCCCCACCCCCTGAAAATCGACTGACCCAAAAGTCGATTCAGTCAACTGAAGTGTAGCTAAATCGGAGCAGCATCGCAAGCAAGAGCAAGAGCGAGAGCAAAAGCAGACTAGGCAGGGGACCAAGAGCAAGAGCAGAGCAGCGGCGCGAGCGAGAGCTAAAGCAGCAGCAGCTCCTACTGATGTGGACGTCACCGCCGAGGGAGCGACAACGTGGAGGAAGTGGCCGGTGATACCGCCATGGATGGAGCCGTGCCGTGTCGGCTCGGGACCGAGCGCCGGCAGCACCGTGAGATCGAATCAAGAAGAAAATGCGGTGATTAGTGTACAACCTCTTTGGTGGCGCCGATTAGGCCGCAGCTTCATCCAAGGAAACGGTGATGATGATGCTCTTCCGGTGGTGCAGGTGAAGATGGCGGTGTGGGAATGGAGGTGGCGCGGGGGGGACGAGGGGAACATCGGGGCAGCTCCTTGGAGGTGGAGGACGGGGTGGCTGAACTGGCAAGATAACAAGATCGACGACGGATCCTCATCCGGTGCGGTGGATGAGGGACGTTGAGGTATTACTATGGACGACGTCATCGGGGAAGAGGCTCCGGCTGGGTGGCGGACGGAGGAGGGTGTGGGGCTTCGCGGGTTTTCACAGCCTCGGTGTACGAATGGGTGGGTGGATGGGATGGGAGGGGGTAACCAAGGCTTAGGGACGCGCTTGTCCGAAATTTGGGGTAAGTTACGAAAGTACTCCCACAGATTTGAGCTAGGCGGTTCTTTCGGTTCAGGGGTATCATGGGCATTTCGCGTGTCGGGATCTCGCAGGAGGTGGGAGTTTTCGCGTCCATTCTAATTTTGGGATAGCAAGGCGCGGGTTGAGATGGAGGGAGTTTTTGGAGCACAACAAGACAAAGATATATCTTAAATATTTCGGGGTAACAAGGCGCGGGTTGAACTTTCCGGATAAGCCTAAAGTGTACTGTACCAAATCAATTCGCACTTCCCTCGACGAAAAATCAAAAAGAAATCAATTCACACCACACAAGAGAGTCTAGTCTTGTTTACTGTACCAAATCACTACAAATGCCATTCAAAACTTTGAATTTATGTTATGGTCAATTAAAATATTTCACCACGTGTATATTGCATGCAGCCTGCTACTCAAATGAACGTTTTAGTGCATTCCAAACATGTATACTACCGCTTCAATATGAACTAAATTTGAATTCGTTTCTCTATTTGAATGAGATCTACAGTCATGATTGCTGTCAAGTTAAACCATTTGAATTCATTTCTCTATTTTAATAAGATCTACAATCATCATTATTGTCAAGTTAAACCATTGTTTGTATATTATCTTCACAGCACACCACATGATTACTGTTGAGTTAGATATGAACTATGTGTACTGTATAAACTCGAACTCGATTTTTTGAATCCACTTTATGTTGATTTCAAATCATAGCACATTTCAAGCTCTAGCTAGATCTTCATAATCTAAACCATGTCTCATATCTATAATGTGTTTATCAAATGATGTATGGTGCCCCGCCCCCTATGCCTACAAGTATTTAGATGTGAGTTACAAACACCACACATTATCACAAATTCAAATAAAATGTGAGATTGTTCGATATATAGTATGGTTTAGATTGTTTGGTATTTAGTTGTGAGCTACAAACGCCACACATTATCAGAAATTCAAATAAAATGTGAGATTGTTCGATGTATAGTATGGTTTAGATTGTTCGATATTTAGCTGTGAGTTGCAAATGCCACGCATTATCACATTATGGTATAACATGTCCAAAACCACACCATGCGTATCACCGCTATATTCATGCATGCATATGTTTATAACACTATGATCTCCTATTCAAATATATGAATCCACTTTCATATCGAATTATGATCTTTGTTAGTTTCTTACACCCACACAATCCTCTATCCTTTTTAGCTAGCACTAACTTTTTCTCGTGCATGCACACGCCCTCCTTGCCCTCCCCCTCCCTTAGCATTCTATCCATCGCGCACATTCATTTTTTTTTCTTTAGGTCATTCTCCCACGGTCTCCACAACTCCTTTCCAACACACACCGATCGATAAACCTCTCCAGCCATGTGTGCCTACCGCATACACACGCACCTTCCATCTCCTCCTGTCTGTGTCCATGCCTCGTGTCTCTCATACGGTCCCGCACACGTGTAAACTCTCGCCCCTCTTTCGATCGATCTCACAATCGCACACTCCTCCCCGTATCTAGCTAGTAGGCCTCTCGCACCACCTGCTAGCTCCATTCTCTCTGTCTATCCATCTCGCTAGGCCTTATTTACCTCTAACAAATGGATGTACACCGACCGATATCCTGCTATACATATAGCTAGCTAGGTTGTTATAACTCGTTTTCCCGATGCGCCGATAGATCTACCTCATTAGTTATGTCTCTCCCTTCCTCCGACACACAACAATTGATCTACCGATCTTGTTAGGTCTGTTTACCAAACACATGGTCCCCCTTCATCATCCATGCATGCCTCCCGACATATCTATCACGCACACGCACACACATAAACACATCCCCACTCTTATTGATAATATTGCAGTTCTACCCTCAGTTTGTCTAGTAGGCCTCTCCCACCATCTTCGAGAAGCAGCTCCACCACCCATCCAGCATCTCTACCCCTCCCTCTCTCTCTCTCTCTCTCTCCTCTCTCCTCTCTCTC
>JAAAWM010008347.1:0-13527 GCA_036873465.1 Thinopyrum obtusiflorum
AAACTGTGGAGATAAGCTAACGGTCGGGAACTACTAATGGCACTATATATATGCTGTATACGGCACACTGTTTGTACATGTCGTTTGTGTTTGGTATTACAACGTCACACACAATTTCCGCACCAAACCGTGTGAGAAGACAACGTAGGTTAGACACAGTTGCCGTTACATAACCGTATGTGATGTACTACCCTGTCCATATAATTGAGCTACGGTGAGATACCGTGTAAACAGCCGCTCCACGGATATTCGTCAAAAAAAAAACAGCCGCTCTACATATAGAGATGGCGGCGGCGGCCTAGGCAGCGGCTACCAGAGAAGAGGTCAATCCTCGGTTGGTGGGCGGTGGCGGCGTCATAGGAGGTCAATCCTCAGTCTACGGCGGGAGATAGGAGGAGCTCAACCATCGAGGTCGGCTGCGGCGTGATTCGAGCACATCCATCACGGTCGATGGCGGGATAGTGGAGGTCAAACTTCAGACGGCAGCCGCACTAAGCTTTGCTCCTCGACCCTGCTGTCTCGGCGTGCTGCCGCATCGCGCTTGTCTGTCTGCTGGGTGGTGGTCGCCGCGCTGCTAATTAATTAAGGTATTCTTTTCGTGAGTGGCTTAATTAAGGTATTCAATTCCTAAGTGTAGTGTTGTACTAGTACTCTGCGTGTAAATTGACTGCCATTAATTTTTGTCATTGCACGTCTGGATAACAACATGGAGCGCCCTCAGTAATTATTAAAATAAAACCTTGTGATTTATGCACGCATCTCTGGGCCGCAGTTAATCCGTGTATTAATGTTGTTGTTTTGTTTTTAATTACCATTCGTCTGCTGCAGATGGAACGATCTCGATGGATGAAGAATCAGAAAACCGCAGATTTTATCAGTGGCGTGACAGAGTTCATGAATTTGGCTGAAAGTACAAAGAGGAGAATTGGTGATGCGGATTACATCCTGTGTCCATGTACTGATTGTGCCAATACAGAGTCACATGAAGTTGCAGATGTCCAGATGCACTTAGTCTCTAGGGGATTCATGGATGGATATACATGTTGGACCAGACACGGTGAAGAGGAGGTCATGGATGAAGATACCCAGGGCAACGAGATGCCAAACCCCGATCAGTGTCACATGGATGTTGAATCTAACATCGGGGCAGAGGCGTCAATCTACCAATGGAACACCGGAAAGCCGAAACGCCCACTGGAAAACCAAGACGTCCACGCAGATGACGACGATCTTGATATGCCAGATTTTGCTGCTATGATTGCAGATTTCAAGGGCCCAGAAAAGGATATGATTGGGTACAAGGATCTGCCAACCATTGATGCGGACTCCAAGAAAGAATTGTATCTAGGTTGCAAAAAGAAATATTCCAGGTTGAGTGCCACCCTGGCGCTTCTCAGATTTAAAGCAGCAAACGGTCTATCAAACAAGGGCTTCACAGAGATCTTAGGTATTTTCAAAGATATTCTTCCGAAAGATAATGTGCTCCCCAGAAGCATGAATGAAGCGAAGAAAATTGTTTGCCCATTGGAACTTGAAGTACAGAAGATACACGCTTGTGTGAATGATTGTATATTGTACCGTGGTGAGTACAAAGATTTTCGTGCATGTCCCACATGCAAGCATGCACGATACAAGCGCAGGAGAGCAAAGGACAAGTACTAATTGGACGACGAGATCAAGACAGGAATCCCGTTCAAGGTTGTTTGGTACTTGCCTTTAATTCCAAGGTTGAGGCGTTTGTTTGCAAACCCTAGAGAGGCAAAGAGGTTGCGGTGGCATCATGATGAGCGAATTGCGGATAGGTTTATGAGGCACCCAAAAGATGGGGCTCAGTGGGAATTAATCGACAACAAGTTTGAAAATTTTGCCAAGGATCCTAGAAGTATAAGGCTCGGGGAGTGTACTGACGAGATGAGTCCTTTTGGCGATATGAGCACCAATCACATCACATGGACGGTGCTTCTGTGCATATATAACCTAGCTCCTTGGTTGTGTATGAAGAAAAAATACATTATGATGTCAATGATTATCCAAGGCCCGAAGCAACCTGGAAATGACATCGACATTTACTTTTAGCTACTGGTAGAAGAACTGCTGACAGTGTGGATAGATGCGCCTGCTGTAAAATGTTATTATGATTACAGAAAGGAGATTTTCGATCTACATGCGATGCTGGTGCACACCATTCAAGATATGCCGGCATTAGGCAACACATCGGGGAAGAAAACAAGGGGAGATGTAGGGTGTGTCACATGCATGGATAGGACAGCTAGCAGAAGACTTCCCAACTCGCACAAAACAGTGTATTTGCGTCATCGTAGGTTCTTGCGGATGAATCACCCATACCGAAAGATGAAAGCTGAATTTGATGGTACGGCAGAGGCAGGTGTGGCCCCAAGACCCTATGAAGGGGAGGTGCAACATGGCTAAAAAAATTAATGTTGTGCTTGGCAAGAACCACCCTTTGACGGTGAAACTAACACCCAAGGATCAAGTTTTTAAGAAGAAATTGGTGTTCTGGAAATTACCTTACTGGGAGATTCTATGTGTACGTCACTGCATCGATGTCATGCACGTAGAGAAGAACGTATGTGAAAGCATCCTTGGTACTCTTCTCAAGATTAAAGGTAAAAGAAAGGATGGTGATGGTTCACGGCTCGATATGCTTGCTGATCAATCACAACGCAACCCCCCCCCCCCCCCCCCCCCCCCCCCCCCCCCCCCCCCCCCCCCCCCCCCCCCCCCCCCCCCCCCCCCCCCCCCCCCCCCCCCCCCCCCCCCCCCCCCCCCCCCCCCCCCCCCCCCCCCCCCCCCCCCCCCCCCCCCCCCCCCCCCCCCCCCCCCCCCCCCCCCCCCCCCCCCCCCCCCCCCCCCCCCCCCCCCCCCCCCCCCCCCCCCCCCCCCCCCCCCCCCCCCCCCCCCCCCCCCCCCCCCCCCCCCCCCCCCCCCCCCCCCCCCCCCCCCCCCCCCCCCCCCCCCCCCCCCCCCCCCCCCCCCCCCCCCCCCCCCCCCCCCCCCCCCCCCCCCCCCCCCCCCCCCCCCCCCCCCCCCCCCCCCCCCCCCCCCCCCCCCCCCCCCCCCCCCCCCCCCCCCCCCCCCCCCCCCCCCCCCCCCCCCCCCCCCCCCCCCCCCCCCCCCCCCCCCCCCCCCCCCCCCCCCCCCCCCCCCCCCCCCCCCCCCCCCCCCCCCCCCCCCCCCCCCCCCCCCCCCCCCCCCCCCCCCCCCCCCCCCCCCCCCCCCCCCCCCCCCCCCCCCCCCCCCCCCCCCCCCCCCCCCCCCCCCCCCCCCCCCCCCCCCCCCCCCCCCCCCCCCCCCCCCCCCCCCCCCCCCCCCCCCCCCCCCCCCCCCCCCCCCCCCCCCCCCCCCCCCCCCCCCCCCCCCCCCCCCCCCCCCCCCCCCCCCCCCCCCCCCCCCCCCCCCCCCCCCCCCCCCCCCCCCCCCCCCCCCCCCCCCCCCCCCCCCCCCCCCCCCCCCCCCCCCCCCCCCCCCCCCCCCCCCCCCCCCCCCCCCCCCCCCCCCCCCCCCCGATGACGACGGCGATGAATCCCCCTCTCCGGAGCCCCGAACGGACTCCAGATCGGCCCTCCCGAGAGGTTTTAGGGCTTGGCGGCGGCTCTGTATCGTAAAACGCGATGAATTCTTCTCTCTGATTTTTTTCTCCCCGAAAGCAAATATATAGAGTTGGAGTTGAGGTCGGAGGGGCTCCAGGGGGCCCATGAGGTAGGGGGGCGCGCCCTAGGGGGGGCGCGCCCCCCACCCTCGTGGACAGGGTGTGGGCCCCCTGGTCTTCATCTTTTGCAATGATTTTTTTTATTTCCAAATAGACGTTCCGTGAAGTTTCAGGTCATTCCGAGAACTTTTGTTTCTGCACATAAATAACACCATGGAAAGTCTGCTGAAAACAGCGTCAGTCCGGGTCAGTTCCATTCAAATCATGCAAGTTAGAGTCCAAAACAAGGGCAAAAGTGTTTGGAAAAGTAGATACGACGGAGACGTATCAACTCCCCCAAGCTTAAATCTTTGCTTGTCCTCAAGCAATTCAGTTGACAAACTGAAAGTGATAAAGAAAAACTTTTACAAACTCTGTTTGCTCTTGTTGTTGTAAATATGTAAAGCCAGCATTCAAGTTTTCAGCAAAGATTATGACTAACCACATTTGCAATAACTCTTAGGTCTCATGTTTACTCATATCAATAGCATAATCAACTAGCGAGCAATAATAATAAATCTCGCCCCCCCCCCCCCCCCCCCCCCCCCCCCCCCCCCCCCCCCCCCCCCCCCCCCCCCCCCCCCCCCCCCCCCCCCCCCCCCCCCCCCCCCCCCCCCCCCCCCCCCCCCCCCCCCCCCCCCCCCCCCCCCCCCCCCCCCCCCCCCCCCCCCCCCCCCAGTCATAGTCATACCCAATATAAATTAATAGTAATGGATGCAAATGACAGCTGTGCTCTCCAGCTAGTGCTTTTTAATAAGAGGGTGATGACTCAACATAAAAGTAAATAGATAGGCCCTTCGCAGAGGGAAGCAGGGATTTGTAGAGGTGCCAGAGCTCGGTTTTGAAATAGAGATAAATAATATTTTGAGCGGCATACTTTCATTGTCAACATAACAACTAAGAGATGGTGATATCTTCCATGCTACACACATTATAGGCGGTTCCCAAATAGAATGGTAAAGTTTATACTCCCCCTCCACCAACAAGCATGAATCCATGACTTGCTCAAAACACCGAGTGTCTCCAACTAGCAACAGTCCCAGGGGGAGTTTTGTTTGCAATTATTTTGATTTAGTTTGCATAAAGCATGGGACTGGGCATCCCGGTGACCAGCCATTTTCTCGTGAGTGAGGAGCGGAGTCCACTCATCTTGAGAATAACCCGCCTAACATGGAAGATAAGGGCAGCCCTAGTTGATACATGAGCTATTCGAGCATACAAAACGGAATGTTTATTTGAAGGTTTAGAGTTTGGCACATACAAATTTACTTGGAACGGGACGCCTCTTTGCACGTGCCCGCAAGTAGTCTCTGGCACGTTCGCCCTTGATTTCACTAAAGGCCAGATCCCCACCCGCCGCTACTGCTTCTTTGTCCTCCTGTTCCCATATCAGTTTCATGCCGTAGTATCCTGCCACACCCATACAGTGGGGGTGTATGTTCTTCTTCTGAAGTTCTGATTGCTTGAAACTCTTCGCAGTAAACTCTGGAGTTGCCCTGACCCTTTTGAATTCTGCCCAATCTGCCTTTGTAATTTGGGGTATGCGGGGATTGGGTCCTTGCCTTCACTCAAGTACTTCTTGTACAGCACGTGCTTCCAGTTCCTCCAAGCATCCCTAGCCTTCTTCAGTGCAGCGTGTTCCACCTGCATTCTCCACTGCTCTGGAATGTTGAAGTGATCCATGATCTCCTGGACTATCCTTCGCCATGTTTCTGTGTCAGCCTTCCGAAACCCGGCAGATTAATGTTGAGCCTTGCCCTGCCAACAAATCCACACACACTCCGGGGGGGGGGGGGGGGGGGGGGGGGGGGGGGGGGGGGGGGGGGGGGGGGGGGGGGGGGGGGGGGGGGGGGGGGGGGGGGGGGGGGGGGGGGGGGGGGGGGGGGGGGGGGGGGGGGGGGGGGGGGGGGGGGGGGGGGGGGGGGGGGGGGGGGGGGGGGGGGCGATGCATGGGAAGAGAAGGGTACTGGGTGTCGACGATGTTGCCGATCAGGACCAGTACGATGAATTTGATGAGTTGCTAGCCAAGGGATCGCGCACCAGTGCAACAGCGAAGCGTAAAATCATCAAAAACCCCAAGTTCATTCGGGGTCAACTTAATGATCCCAGTTCCCCCATGTACATGGGAATTAAGCCGTAAGACTAGTCTTTATGCCTACCCTGCAACTTAATTCGTTCAATTTAGAACTGTCGCGTGTACTGAATTTGTGAGTTATGCCTGGTTTTCTGTTGATGTAAGAACCGGTAATATGTTGACCTTGATATGCTGTCAGCTCAGGCAATGAATATGAACTGTTTTTTGTTATTATTATTATTATATCATAGAGGTAGCACACTCAATCGATCTCACTACAGTATGTGTGAACAAAAATATGCAATCTGGTTTGCGAATAGCACACGGTTCGTTGATGAAAGCCGTGTGCTGACCAAACCCCGCCACCCCGCCCATGATCTGAGTCATGCTTTCTGATTGGTTAGAACCCAAACCCGGCGGATCGTACGTCTGCACCGTTGGATGCTCCCAGATCGAACGGCGATCCTCATCCCTTTCGACAGCACATGCAATTCCAGTTGTAATTTTATTTTTATGCACAAAATGCACGTTAATCTAAAAAAATGTCTTAAATATAGCTAACGATACCTGAAATACGCCAAAAAATCAAACCCGTGGTATAATGGTGATTGCGTACCGTGGAAATTTTTATGAGGCCAAACGATGAAGTCACCGACCACAGGAGTTTGAATTGACACGTCTCCTTTTGGAAAACCATGATCCTTCATGTGAGATGCTCCGGTTTGGAAGGAGCGGTCATCAAAACTTGTGCCAAACTTTACCAATTTTTTCCACGGGGTCATGAGAGCATGCCACAGGCACACATCAATTTTGATGATGTCCGAACTCCATCTGAATTTTCTATAATTAAAATACCAACTAGGCCTACGCCAGTGGCCGCACCTCGTGGCCGAAATGTTTGAAACTTCTCCCCGCTTCTCGAACAAACGGATGAAAACTCACAAAGCGATGCACAAATGATCTGTACACCTTTGCTAGGCTGATAGTAAGGGGGTATCATAGCTAGTATCATGCATGCCAACTAAGAAATTTTGATGAGCTATCATAGAATTAATTAAATGAAGAAAGAGAGGGTTAAGTATCATATCATGAAACCATATCATAATAAATGTTATGCTACTATGTGTCATGCATGACAATATAAATAAAGGGGGGGGGGGGGGGGGGGGGGGGGGGGGGGGGGGGGGGGGGGGGGGGGGGGGGGGGGGGGGGGGGGGGGGGGGGGGGGGGGGGGGGGGGGGGGGGGGGGGGGGGGGGGGGGGGGGGGGGGGGGGGGGGGGGGGGGGGGGGGGGGGGGGGGGGGGGGGGGGGGGGGGGGGGGGGGGGGGGGGGGGGGGGGGGGGGGGGGGGGGGGGGGGGGGGGGGGGGGGGGGGGGGGGGGGGGGGGGGGGGGGGGGGGGGGGGGGGGGGGGGGGGGGGGGGGGGGGGGGGGGGGGGGGGGGGGGGGGGGGGGGGGGGGGGGGGGGGGGGGGGGGGGGGGGGGGGGGGGGGGGGGGGGGGGGGGGGGGGGGGGGGGGGGGGGGGGGGGGGGGGGGGGGGGGGGGGGGGGGGGGGGGGGGGGGGGGGGGGGGGGGGGGGGGGGGGGGGGGGGGGGGGGGGGGGGGGGGGGGGGGGGGGGGGGGGGGGGGGGGGGGGGGGGGGGGGGGGGGGGGGGGGGGGGGGGGGGGGGGGGGGGGGGGGGGGGGGGGGGGGGGGGGGGGGGGGGGGGGGGGGGGGGGGGGGGGGGGGGGGGGGGGGGGGGGGGGGGGGGGGGGGGGGGGGGGGGGGGGGGGGGGGGGGGGGGGGGGGGGGGGGGGGGGGGGGGGGGGGGGGGGGGGGGGGGGGGGGGGGGGGGGGGGGGGGGGGGGGGGGGGGGGGGGGGGGGGGGGGGGGGGGGGGGGGGGGGGGGGGGGGGGGGGGGGGGGGGGGGGGGGGGGGGGGGGGGGGGGGGGGGGGGGGGGGGGGGGGGGGGGGGGGGGGGGGGGGGGGGGGGGGGGGGGGGGGGGGGGGGGGGGGGGGGGGGGGGGGGGGGGGGGGGGGGGGGGGGGGGGGGGGGGGGGGGGGGGGGGGGGGGGGGGGGGGGGGGGGGGGGGGGGGGGGGGGGGGGGGGGGGGGGGGGGGGGGGGGGGGGGGGGGGGGGGGGGGGGGGGGGGGGGGGGGGGGGGGGGGGGGGGGGGGGGGGGGGGGGGGGGGGGGGGGGGGGGGGGGGGGGGGGGGGGGGGGGGGGGGGGGGGGGGGGGGGGGGGGGGGGGGGGGGGGGGGGGGGGGGGGGGGGGGGGGGGGGGGGGGGGGGGGGGGGGGGGGGGGGGGGGGGGGGGGGGGGGGGGGGGGGGGGGGGGGGGGGGGGGGGGGGGGGGGGGGGGGGGGGGGGGGGGGGGGGGGGGGGGGGGGGGGGGGGGGGGGGGGGGGGGGGGGGGGGGGGGGGGGGGGGGGGGGGGGGGGGGGGGGGGGGGGGGGGGGGGGGGGGGGGGGGGGGGGGGGGGGGGGGGGGGGGGGGGGGGGGGGGGGGGGGGGGGGGGGGGGGGGGGGGGGGGGGGGGGGGGGGGGGGGGGGGGGGGGGGGGGGGGGGGGGGGGGGGGGGGGGGGGGGGGGGGGGGGGGGGGGGGGGGGGGGGGGGGGGGGGGGGGGGGGGGGGGGGGGGGGGGGGGGGGGGGGGGGGGGGGGGGGGGGGGGGGGGGGGGGGGGGGGGGGGGGGGGGGGGGGGGGGGGGGGGGGGGGGGGGGGGGGGGGGGGGGGGGGGGGGGGGGGGGGGGGGGGGGGGGGGGGGGGGGGGGGGGGGGGGGGGGGGGGGGGGGGGGGGGGGGGGGGGGGGGGGGGGGGGGGGGGGGGGGGGGGGGGGGGGGGGGGGGGGGGGGGGGGGGGGGGGGGGGGGGGGGGGGGGGGGGGGGGGGGGGGGGGGGGGGGGGGGGGGGGGGGGGGGGGGGGGGGGGGGGGGGGGGGGGGGGGGGGGGGGGGGGGGGGGGGGGGGGGGGGGGGGGGGGGGGGGGGGGGGGGGGGGGGGGGGGGGGGGGGGGGGGGGGGGGGGGGGGGGGGGGGGGGGGGGGGGGGGGGGGGGGGGGGGGGGGGGGGGGGGGGGGGGGGGGGGGGGGGGGGGGGGGGGGGGGGGGGGGGGGGGGGGGGGGGGGGGGGGGGGGGGGGGGGGGGGGGGGGGGGGGGGGGGGGGGGGGGGGGGGGGGGGGGGGGGGGGGGGGGGGGGGGGGGGGGGGGGGGG
Source organism: Thinopyrum obtusiflorum (assembly GCA_036873465.1). Taxonomy (NCBI): domain Eukaryota; kingdom Viridiplantae; phylum Streptophyta; class Magnoliopsida; order Poales; family Poaceae; genus Thinopyrum; species Thinopyrum obtusiflorum. The sequence goes on from JAAAWM010008347.1 coordinate 8,974, forward strand.
GGGGGGGGGGGGGGGGGGGGGGGGGGGGGGGGGGGGGGGGGGGGGGGGGGGGGGGGGGGGGGGGGGGGGGGGGGGGGGGGGGGGGGGGGGGGGGGGGGGGGGGGGGGGGGGGGGGGGGGGGGGGGGGGGGGGGGGGGGGGGGGGGGGGGGGGGGGGGGGGGGGGGGGGGGGGGGGGGGGGGGGGGGGGGGGGGGGGGGGGGGGGGGGGGGGGGGGGGGGGGGGGGGGGGGGGGGGGGGGGGGGGGGGGGGGGGGGGGGGGGGGGGGGGGGGGGGGGGGGGGGGGGGGGGGGGGGGGGGGGGGGGGGGGGGGGGGGGGGGGGGGGGGGGGGGGGGGGGGGGGGGGGGGGGGGGGGGGGGGGGGGGGGGGGGGGGGGGGGGGGGGGGGGGGGGGGGGGGGGGGGGGGGGGGGGGGGGGGGGGGGGGGGGGGGGGGGGGGGGGGGGGGGGGGGGGGGGGGGGGGGGGGGGGGGGGGGGGGGGGGGGGGGGGGGGGGGGGGGGGGGGGGGGGGGGGGGGGGGGGGGGGGGGGGGGGGGGGGGGGGGGGGGGGGGGGGGGGGGGGGGGGGGGGGGGGGGGGGGGGGGGGGGGGGGGGGGGGGGGGGGGGGGGGGGGGGGGGGGGGGGGGGGGGGGGGGGGGGGGGGGGGGGGGGGGGGGGGGGGGGGGGGGGGGGGGGGGGGGGGGGGGGGGGGGGGGGGGGGGGGGGGGGGGGGGGGGGGGGGGGGGGGGGGGGGGGGGGGGGGGGGGGGGGGGGGGGGGGGGGGGGGGGGGGGGGGGGGGGGGGGGGGGGGGGGGGGGGGGGGGGGGGGGGGGGGGGGGGGGGGGGGGGGGGGGGGGGGGGGGGGGGGGGGGGGGGGGGGGGGGGGGGGGGGGGGGGGGGGGGGGGGGGGGGGGGGGGGGGGGGGGGGGGGGGGGGGGGGGGGGGGGGGGGGGGGGGGGGGGGGGGGGGGGGGGGGGGGGGGGGGGGGGGGGGGGGGGGGGGGGGGGGGGGGGGGGGGGGGGGGGGGGGGGGGGGGGGGGGGGGGGGGGGGGGGGGGGGGGGGGGGGGGGGGGGGGGGGGGGGGGGGGGGGGGGGGGGGGGGGGGGGGGGGGGGGGGGGGGGGGGGGGGGGGGGGGGGGGGGGGGGGGGGGGGGGGGGGGGGGGGGGGGGGGGGGGGGGGGGGGGGGGGGGGGGGGGGGGGGGGGGGGGGGGGGGGGGGGGGGGGGGGGGGGGGGGGGGGGGGGGGGGGGGGGGGGGGGGGGGGGGGGGGGGGGGGGGGGGGGGGGGGGGGGGGGGGGGGGGGGGGGGGGGGGGGGGGGGGGGGGGGGGGGGGGGGGGGGGGGGGGGGGGGGGGGGGGGGGGGGGGGGGGGGGGGGGGGGGGGGGGGGGGGGGGGGGGGGGGGGGGGGGGGGGGGGGGGGGGGGGGGGGGGGGGGGGGGGGGGGGGGGGGGGGGGGGGGGGGGGGGGGGGGGGGGGGGGGGGGGGGGGGGGGGGGGGGGGGGGGGGGGGGGGGGGGGGGGGGGGGGGGGGGGGGGGGGGGGGGGGGGGGGGGGGGGGGGGGGGGGGGGGGGGGGGGGGGGGGGGGGGGGGGGGGGGGGGGGGGGGGGGGGGGGGGGGGGGGGGGGGGGGGGGGGGGGGGGGGGGGGGGGGGGGGGGGGGGGGGGGGGGGGGGGGGGGGGGGGGGGGGGGGGGGGGGGGGGGGGGGGGGGGGCTCTTATATTAGTTTACGGAGGGAGTATATATCATAGATGACCGTATTTATGAATTGAGCCATATAAGGCTGGTTGTAATGGGGAGTATTATATATATATATATATACTAGTAGTATCATGCATGCATATATATGATAGTGTAGCTAGGATACTACTTCCGTAATGCATAGTATCATAAGTTAACATCTTAGGTTGCCTTACTAATTGTCATGCATCACACAAAGTAGTAGTACAACATTTGATATGATACCACATCCTCTCTTGTGTGCCACATCATCCAGAAAGTCTAGTTGGCATGCATGATACCGCTTATGATAATACCATTACACAACCAGCCTAAACCGGAAAGGAGGGAGTATGAGACTAGCCACAATGGAGAGTAGTACACTAGTAACATACACATATCCCTAGACTATATATGTTACTACCTTCATAGTGGGTAGTAACATAAGTGTAGTGTCATGCAAAGCTTCATTTCTTAGTTTACAGACTCATATTGCATTGGGACATGTGATGCTACAGTAAGTAGCTAAGTTACTGAAACTATCTCTCTCCTCATTAACTTATTGCCACATAAGCAAGTTTGCTGAGTTGGAGTCGGTGTTACTGCTGAAGTTACTCCCACTGTGGCTAGTCTGATACTAGCTAGTCGTCTATGATATACTAGCTACCTCAGTAAGAGCATGGTTAATAATACAACCAAGGGTCGGCTATAAGAAGTTGCCATGTCATATACAGCCAACCTCTTAGCCGGCATGTACAATAATAAGTTTTATATACGTACTAGTTTATCAATAGTTGGCCCACCTTACATCCTCACAAAGTGTCTTGGGTCTCGTGTTGCAGCTGGCTCTACTAACCAAGAGCCCGCTTCTCTTCTCTTTCCTCCAACTAATAAGCACATATATATTATTCTATTCCTTATAGCCAGACTACCCACAGTGGGAGTAACATAGGTAGTAACATCACAGATATTTAGATAAAATAGATGATGTGGCAAGCAATAAATGAAGAAATGGAGGAAAGTGGATATGTGTGATGTTGCTACCTATGTTACTCCCACTGTGGGTATAGTCTTACTATAGTATGAGACTACCCACAATGGGAGTAACATAGGTAGTAACATCACACATATCTAGATAAATTAAGGGGGGGGGAGTATGCTGATGTGGCAAAGAATTAAATATATATAAAGAGGGTTAGAGTAACATATAGTAGGTAGATACCGTATCATGTTAAATGCGATGCTAATTTGTGTCATCCATGAGAATAAATATGATCTATATATGATACTATACTCTATGTATTATACTATGCGCTATAATTAATTAAAGGTAGTATCATATGTACTGTATATTCATGATACTAGTATATGACACTCTCCACTATACTCATGATTTCTTACCGTGGAAAATAATTGGAGGCGAAACGATGAACTCATGTTTTCATTCGAACAAAAATATGATGTTAGGTAATGTAAATGTTTTCAAAGAGCACACGGTTCACTCACGAAAGCCGTGTGTCCACTAAACCGTGGCCGATGCACGCGCGCGATCTGAGTCGTGCGTTCTGATTGGCCAGAACCCAAACCCCACGGATCGTACATCTGCACCGTTGGATTCTCCTTGATCGAACGGCGATCCTCATCCCTTTCGACAACACATGTACATGTTTTCAAATAGCCCCTCCAAAAAAAATGTTTTCAAATAGCACGGTTCACACAGGAAAGCCGTGTGCCTACCAAACCGTGGCCGATGCCCCCCCTCGCTGCGCGCGCGATCTGAGTCGTGCGTTCTGATTGGCCAGAACCCAAACCCCACGGGTCGTACGTCTGCACCATTGGATGCTCCCAGATCGAATGACAATCCTCATCCCTTTCGACGGGAAATGCAATCCGGCTAGGAATTGATTTATATGCCAACATGCACGGTAAATGCCAAATAATGTCTTACATATAGCACACGAGACCTGAAATGCGCCAGCAAATCAAACCCGTGGTAAAATTGTGATTGGTTTACGTGCGAAAATTTTAGAGGCGAAACGATGAACTCACGTCTTCATTTCAAAATTAGTACGTCTTCATTTCAAACGAAATTATTTTGTTTGTGCACACGAGCGCTTAGAGGCAACCGTTTGCATAGGCCTTTCCGCGCGCGCGGCGACCGGGGATATTTTTTACCCTTTTCACCTAGGCCGCCAACACCCCCCCACCGTCCGCCCGCGTTTCACTCAACTAGTCCACCCAATCTCCTTCGCCAGCTCCCCCTCCCCCAGATCCACAGCAGAACCCTCTCCGGTGCCGCCGTGCTCACCCCGGCCGTGTGCCTGCTCTTCGGCGTCAAGCCTACCTCCACTGCCGTTCCCAACACGCGGCGGCCTGCGCCTCGCCGTCTTCGTTTGCTCGCCAGCCACCCTCGAGCATATCGATGCAGTAACCCTCGCCTCTCCTATGGTTCGGCCGGGTTTGCATTAAGAAGCCTGTTAGTTACTGCTCTCCATCGCGGTGAGGCATATTTCCTCGCAATCCCTCTTCCAATTTCGTTCCGTATGTTCCCAAATTGGCTATAAAATAACGGAGAGCGTATATATGTTCATTATCTACCTTCCTTACTACATATAAGCTGTATTTGTTCCAATAAGTTACTGCCTATTTACAGATCGCGGGCGCCCGAGTCACACAAACTTAACAAATTAGCCGTACATTTTCTAAATTATTGCATGTCATGTTTATAAAGCTTGTACCAAGTTGTTAGTTTTATGCTTATCCTCCTTTCCTGTGTTTCGCATGTGTTCTATGTAGATGCCGAGTAGCTGCGACAGCACTCATTCAGGCCATGTATCTTCATCTGATTCGGACAACCCTAG
>JAAAWM010008348.1:0-13529 GCA_036873465.1 Thinopyrum obtusiflorum
CAACTTCTCTATGGTTCATACCCCCCGATACTACCCATAGATTCATTAAAATAGGCAAACAACACACGAAAAACAGAATCTGTCAAAACAGAACAGTCTGTAGCTATCTGATTCATATGCATACTTCTGTAACTACAAAAATTCTGAAATAAATTGGTGGACGTGAGGAATTTGTCTATTAATCATCTGCAAAAATAATCAACCTAAAATCTCTCTCCAGTAAAAAATGGCATCTAATCTCGTGAGCGCAAAAGTTTCTGTTTTTTACAGCAAGATTGCAAAGACTTCACCCATGTCTTCCCAAAGGTTCTACTTGGCACAAACACTAATTAAAGCATAAAACCACATATAAACAGAGGATAGATTAATTATTTATTACTAAACAGGAACAAAAAAGCAAAAAACAAAAATAAAATTGGGTTGCCTCCCAACAAGCGCTATCGTTTAACGCCCCTATCTAGGCATAAAAATAGATCTAAGTATTGTCATCTTTGGTATGCAATCCATATGTGGCTCTCATAATAGACTCATAAGTTAATTTAATTTTCTTTCTAGGAAATTGTTCCATGCCTTTCCTTAACGGAAATTGGAATCTAATATTTCCTTCTTTCATGTCAATAATTGCACCAATCGTTCTAAGGAAAGGTCTACCAAGAATAATAGACATGTAGGATTGCAATCTATATCAAGAACGATGAAATCTATGGGCACATAATTCCTATTTGCAACAATAAGAACATCATTAATCCTTCCCATAGGTTTCTTAATGGTGGAATCCGCAAGGTGCAAAATTAAAGAACAATCATCAAATTCACGGAAACCTAACACATCACACAAAGTTTTTGGAATCGTGGAAAGACTAGCACCCAAATCACACAAAGCATAGCATTCATAATATTTAATCTTAATTTTAATAGTAGGTTCCCACTCATCATAAAGTTTTCTAGGGATAGAAACTTCTAGTTCAAGCTTTTCTTCATAGGATTGCATTAAAGCATCAACGATATGTTTAGTAAAAGCTTTATTTTGATTATAAGCATGAGGAGAATGTAACATGGATTGCAACAAGGAAATACAATCTATCAAAGAGCAATTATCATAATTAAATTCCTTGAAATCCAAAATAGTGGGTTCATTGCTATGTAAAGTTTTGACCTCTTCAATCCCACTTTTATAAATTTTAGCATCAAGATCTAAAAACTCCGAATCATTGGGACGCCTTTTAACTAAAGTTGACTCATCTCCAGTCCCATCTTTATCAAGATTCATATTGGAAAACAAAGATTTAATAGGAGTCACATCAATCACTTTTAGATCTTCATCATTATTATCATGAAAACTAGAAGAACACGCTTTCACAAAGCAATCTTTTTTAGCACGCATCCTAGTGGTTCTTTCTTTGCACTCATCAATGGAAATTCTCATGGCTTTGAGAGACTCATTGATATCATGCTTAGGTGGAATAGATCTAAGTTTCAAAGAATCAACATCAAGAGAAATCCTATCCACGTTCCTAGCCAACTCATCAATCTTAAGCAATTTTTCTTCAAGCAAAGCATTGAAATTCTTTTGCGAATTCATAAATTCTGGGGGGGGGGGGGGGGGGGGGGGGGGGGGGGGGGGGGGGGGGGGGGGGGGGGGGGGGGGGGGGGGGGGGGGGGGGGGGGGGGGGGGGGGGGGGGGGGGGGGGGGGGGGGGGGGGGGGGGGGGGGGGGGGGGGGGGGGGGGGGGGGGGGGGGGGGGGGGGGGGGGGGGGGGGGGGGGGGGGGGGGGGGGGGGGGGGGGGGGGGGGGGGGGGGGGGGGGGGGGGGGGGGGGGGGGGGGGGGGGGGGGGGGGGGGGGGGGGGGGGGGGGGGGGGGGGGGGGGGGGGGGGGGGGGGGGGGGGGGGGGGGGGGGGGGGGGGGGGGGGGGGGGGGGGGGGGGGGGGGGGGGGGGGGGGGGGGGGGGGGGGGGGGGGGGGGGGGGGGGGGGGGGGGGGGGGGGGGGGGGGGGGGGGGGGGGGGGGGGGGGGGGGGGGGGGGGGGGGGGGGGGGGGGGGGGGGGGGGGGGGGGGGGGGGGGGGGGGGGGGGGGGGGGGGGGGGGGGGGGGGGGGGGGGGGGGGGGGGGGGGGGGGGGGGGGGGGGGGGGGGGGGGGGGGGGGGGGGGGGGGGGGGGGGGGGGGGGGGGGGGGGGGGGGGGGGGGGGGGGGGGGGGGGGGGGGGGGGGGGGGGGGGGGGGGGGGGGGGGGGGGGGGGGGGGGGGGGGGGGGGGGGGGGGGGGGGGGGGGGGGGGGGGGGGGGGGGGGGGGGGGGGGGGGGGGGGGGGGGGGGGGGGGGGGGGGGGGGGGGGGGGGGGGGGGGGGGGGGGGGGGGGGGGGGGGGGGGGGGGGGGGGGGGGGGGGGGGGGGGGGGGGGGGGGGGGGGGGGGGGGGGGGGGGGGGGGGGGGGGAGATAAAAGCATCTTTGCACTTATTCCATGAATCAATACTATTTTTAGGCAAAGAAGAGAACCAAGTTTTAGCACGATCTCTAAGAGAAAACGGAAATAGCTTCAATTTAACAATATCATTATCCACATCTTTCTTCTTTTGCATAACACACAAATCAACAAAGTTGTTTAGATGGGTAGCGGCATCTTCACTAGGAAGGCCAGAAAATTGATCTTTCATGACAAGATTCAACAAAGTAGCATTAATTTCACAAGATTCAGCATCGGTAATAGGAGCGATCGGAGTGCTAATAAAATCATTGTTGTTGGTATTGGAAAAGTCACATAATTTAGTATTATCTTGAGCCATCGTGACAAACAATCAATCCAACACACAAGCACACAAGAAGCAAGCGAAAAGAGGCAAACGGAAAAGAGGCCAAGAAAAGGCAAAGGTTTTTGAAAAACGTTTTAGAAGTGGGGGAGAGGAAAACGAGAGGCGAATGGCAAATAATGTAATGCGAGGGAGAAGAGTTTGTGATGGGTACTTGGTATGTCTTGACTTGAGCGTAGATCTCCCCGGCAACGGCGCCAGAAATCCTTCTTGCTACCTCTTGAGCATGCGTTGGTTTTCCCTTGAAGAGGAAAGGGTGATGCAGCAAAGTAGCGTAAGTATTTCCCTCAGTTTTTGAGAACCAAGGTATCAATCTAGTAGGAGATAACATGCAAGTCACCTAGTACCTGCACAAACAATCAAGAACCTTGCAACCAACGCGATAAAGGGGTTGTCAATCCCTTCACGGTCACTCACAAAAAAGAGATCTAATAAAGATAATAAGATAAATATTTTTGGTATTTTTGTTGTATAGATTGGAAAGTAAAGATTGCAAAATAAAATAAATAGGAAACTAGAATTGTAGATCAGAAACTTATATGATGGAAAATAGACCCCGGGGCCATAGGTTTCACTAGTGGCTTCTCTCAAGATAGCATATATTACGGTGGGTGAACAAATTACTGCCGAGCAATTGATAGAAGAGCGCATAGTTATGAGAATATCTAGGCAATGATCATGAATATAGGCATCACATCCATGTCAAGTAGACCGAAATGATTCTGCATCTACTACTATTACTCCACACATCGACCGCTATCCAGCATGCATCTAGAGTATTAAGTTCATAAGAACAGAATAATGCATTAAGCAAGATGACATGATGTAGAGGGATAAACTCAAGAAATATGATATAAACCCCATATTTTTATCCTCGATGGCAATAATACAATACGTGCCTTGCTGCCCCTACTATCACTGGGAAAGGACACCGCAAGATTGAACCCAAAGCTAAGCACTTCTCCCATTGCAAGAAAGATCAATCTAGTAGGCCAAACTAAACCGATAATTCGAAGAGACTTGCAAAGATATGAAATCATGCATAGAAGAATTCAGAGAAGAACCAAATACTATTCATAGATAAACTTGATCATAAATCCATAATTCATCGGATCTTGGCAAACACACCGCAAAAGAGTATTACATCGAATAGATCTCCAAGAACATCGAGGAGAACTTTTTATTGAGGATCAAAGAGAGAGAAGAAACCATCTAGCTAATAACTATGGACCCGAAGGTCTGTGGTAAACTACTCACACATCATCGGAGAGGCTATGGTGTTGATGTAGAAGCCCTCCTTGATCGATTCCCACTCTGGCAGATCGCCGGAAAAGGCCCCAAGATGGGATCTCACGGGTACAGAAGGTTGCGGCGATGGAAAAGTGGTTGCGTGGCTCCCCCTGATGTTTTTAGGGTATAAGAGTATATATAGGCGAAAGAAGTACGTCGGTAGAGCTCCGTGGGGCCCACGAGGGTGGGGGGCACACCTACCCCCCTGGGCGCGCCCTCCTGCCTCGTGGCCGCCTCGTGGAGTTCCAGACTTCAACTCCAAGTCTTCTGGATTGCTTTCGTTCCAAGAAAGATCATCGTGAAGGTTTCATTCCGTTTGGATTCCGTTTGGTATTCCTTTTCTGCAAAACACTGAAATAGGCAAAAAAAAACAGAAACTGGCACTGGGCCTTCGGTTAATAGGTTAGTCCCAAAAATAATGTAAAAGAGCATATTAAAGCCCATTAAACATCCAAAACAGATAATATAATAGCATGGAACAATCAAAAATTATAGATACATTGGAGACGTATCAATGGTTATGAGGTAACCCGAGCAGAGTAAGTTGGTGCATGATAGCGTTATCATGTTGTATGCTAGTATCATCATGTTCATATGTTCATGCCATGCTCATATTGTTCTAGTTGTATCATGTTGTACATGCCATGTTGTTCTGATAGTATGATGTTCATCATTGCTAAGACACCTATAAATGCCATGTTGTTGTTTGTCTTGATTGCTTTGGTTGATGTGAGCTTGCAAGTACATTCAATGTACTGACCTGGCGTGTCATGCCAGTTTGCAGGTCATGCCGGATTTGATTGCTTGTCTGTCGTGGATTCCTTGTTTGCGAGCTAGGATAAGCGTTCCAACCAGAGTCCCTGCGGAGTGGAGTTCATCACCGTCATCGCTGTTCTGCTGCTAGAGTTATTCCGCTGCTTCGTGTTGTTCTGCTGCTTGCATGGAGCAACCGTGGCAGGCGTAGTGTCGCCGTGCCGATGTAATCCCCTTGTATCCATATAGCTTGTAATAAAGAGCTAGTTTGTTCTATGCTAAGCAGTGTCGTATTCCAGAAGACTTCTCCTCGATCTCTGGGCTGGAATACGGGGCATTCCAGTTTCTCTAAGCCGGGGTGCCACAAGGCTTGGTATCAGAGCAGGTCTGGCTGTAGGATGCCCTAGCCTGCGCGAGCGTTAGAAAGCGGTAGTATAGAGCCCAGTTGATTTGTTGCACTTGTTTGCTGCATTTGTTTGTTACATAGCATGCATATAGATTAGTATCTGGTCGTCAATAGTAATCTTGAGTGTGTAGGTGGTATCGGTTTTGATCCACTACCTGCACCCTCCCTCTTTGCATACCTGCTCTTCGGTGTTCGGCGTCATCTCTGTCCCAGCGGAGTGATGCCGAGGTACCAAGTGTTCCAGACACCATTTGCAGGAGTTATGCTCAGGTATCACATCCATATCTTTCTGCCGTCCACCCATATCGTTTCGGTGATAGGCCTGCCTCTATCCTGAGTCGTGCCATCCATTCCGCCACTTTGGCAACCCTTACTGATCTTGGTTATCAAGAAAGGCAATGCCAGCAAGCCTTGTTTTTCCATAGCTATCCTCCCCTGTTGTCCAATTCCTTGGACGTATGTGGTTCCCTTTCGTACACTGGATGATGATGTGGTCGTGACCTTGTGTCTTGCTGCATGATCACCATGTCCGTCCCCACCTGTTTATCCATCCAGTTGCAACTGGTGTTCAGCCAGCGCTTGGTGTAGCCTTGGCTACATCAACTCCTTCCACACGCGGATTCATTTTCGTGCACATCGCCACAGCATATTAGATCGTAATACCGGAGTTTCCACGAGATTTGTGTGCTTAGGTGTGCATGCATATTATTGTTGTGAGTAGCAGTAATATGTAATGTTGCTTGATTATATTATTATTAGGATGTTTGTGTGTTTTTATTTTCATTGTTTCTTTTGCTTCTTTCTTTGGGCCTTCGGTGTTACATATTTTCCCCTTATTAAAGTTGCTCGTAAACCGACACTGGACCCGAAGAATCAGCAAGGAGTTCAAATATTTGGAAACTCAGCAAAAACAATATGAAATTCTCAGCCGACGGTAGTGAAATGGGGAATATCTGATCATAATGCTGATAATCAAGTTTGCACTAGCGTGCACTCCTCACAACAGTACAGATAATCAAGTCTCCCTTAGTGTGCATTCATCATAGCAGTACTGATCAAATCAGCAAGAAGATATATTGTGTGCAAGATCGATAGCATATCATCGGTCAAAGGTATGGTTCAGATACAAGGTTTGATTCTTCGTTGAGGTTGATTTTGAAACAAGATATACCTGGAAGCAAGCGAGAATGTGCCATGTGTTTAATACTCAGAAAGGAGGATAGTTCAGCAAACCCGTTTCATACGAGTAATCAACAACAGAAATATTGAGATGGTATATGTGGTAATCGGTCCGCATATCACAACGAGAAGCTTCTGGTGTAAGCAACCCAGTCTTTCCTCGCAAGCTACCAGAGAAGCTTCAACTGCAAGATTCCTCCATCTTCCTCAGTACGATACATGGATGACTTCCCGTGCAAGATACTATGTCTTCTGCAGTAAGAAACCGCAAAAGTTTCCGGCATAAGGTACCGAGTCCTTCCCCAGCAAGTCTTTAAGGGGGGAAGCTTCTGCAGCACGATACCCAGTCTTCCTCAGTAAGATACTCTCGATGGTTTCCAGCATAAGCCACCCAATCATCCTCAGTACGACACTGGTGCAAGATAGTACACTGTGAATTGACAGCAGATGGCAGTGCAAGAATCAGATCCACAATAGTTGTTCAGAAACAAGGATCAGCCAAAACACAAGTCTGCCTCGGGAATCAGATTCTCATATATATGTGAAGGAAGCCAGATATACACCCCAGTGTGACAAAGGACTATGAAGATTGACGACAACAGTGAGCTCTGTACAAAGTACCTGTGAACCTGGTATATGATCTTGATGAGCCCATGTCTTCTTTTCTTCAGTGATGGCACCACGCCTGTGTTCTGAGCTATTTTTGTCCGACCGGGGTGGATGTCGACTTTATATTTCTCTATTCAACAACTGTCGCGAGTTCTGAGCTGCTTTCTGGCCGTCTCGTACAGCTGTTGAGTTTCTTTTTATGATAGTGGCCCTTTGCTCTGAGCTGCTTTTCAGCCGTCTTAGGGGACTGCCACTTTCTTCTTATCAACACGGTCTCATGCTCTGAGCTGCTTTTCGGCCGTCTAGAGCCGTGGTTGAGTTACTTCAGTAATGTCCCAGATCTGAGTTGTAAAGACCGTTCTGGTGGCTACTGATTTATTTGCCGATTGCCTGCAAGGGTTTAGATGATCATTTCCTACGGTTAAAACTTGAAAGGCGATAAACCTGCCATTTAAATGATGTTACCATGTTAGGAGATGAGGATAAAAGTACTCCTGCTAGAATATTGCACCCGACAGTACCAATGGTCACACAAAGAAGCAATATGACCAAGTTCTTTCAGCAAAGGATCCAGACAAAGAGAACAATAATGAAAAAGCAAGACCGACAATGCAGGTATAAAAATTGTTGCATGAACCACATTGTGTAGATAACCCGGACAGTCTGAGTCAGCCTCAATCACCATGAATATTCACCTAAGGGGTCTGCTCAATTTTGGTAAGGGCCCATACCCAGACAACCCGCTCAGTTAAGAGTATATGCTCAGATTTGTCAGTATCAAATATCTGAGTCCATCAAGTCAGACCAAAGGTCAATTCACCAGTTGACCTCAGTGACCTTGGTAAAGCATCACACAGCCCACTATCTCCATGGATATACTGACAAAATGAATAATCAGAAGTGTGCATAACAGTCTTGAGGCATGTGTCCTCACTTATGAGGATCATCAAAGGATAGCCTATCGTGAACAAAATTCTTCTGCTAGAACCACCGTCAGTCAAGACTGCGGATACTATCATATAAGGTCGTACCCCTTCATGATGCCACAACAGGTGACAGCCAACTATTTGGTATGAATCCGATACTCAAGACAGTGGAGTCAGTCAAGGTGATTCAGAAACTCCTGCGAGAAGTCAGAATCCATCAGGGGAACAGCTATGATTCATATCAGACTATTTTGAACCCGGAGGACCTGCATTGAGCTAAGAAACCCAATGCAAGGATTAAAGATATTGGGTGTCCACCAGGAAAATCTATTCACAACTTCATGAAAGGTTGTCAGTGATGGACGACATATCCCATCAGAAATCACTCTCAGACTGGTGAGACAGGCATATATTTCAGTCACGATGATCTATCACACTCAGCTAAGTCAGCGGATATGAAAAGAATTGGAGCCAGTATAAGCATGATACTATGAGGTAAGATCTGTCAGGATGTGGATACGTGAAGCACCCCAGAACCGGGCAGTCTCGTCATATGAAATTCAGTGGGGAACCATCAATAAAGGAAAAAGGATACCCGAGTTGGAAATGGTTTCCTTGAGTCAGTATTTTCATACTTGTTCCCTGAGCAACCAAATCTCGAGGACGAGATTTCTTTAAGGGGGGAAGGTTTGTCACACCTTGATTTTTGGCCCTTTCTTTTTCTTTTGATTTTCTGAGATTTTTGCTTGAGTTTTCTTTTTCTGTGGCTATGTGGGGGGGGGGGGGGGGGGGGGGGGGGGGGGGGGGGGGGGGGGGGGGGGGGGGGGGGGTCCTCAAATCCTTCCCAAGACCTTGCCATTTTCATCTTGGACCAACCCCAACAATCTTTTTATTGGGAATATTCCTTTTTCTATTAAAGGAATAACCCCATTTGCCCTAGGTTGTGAAGCAACCTATATTTCTGTCACTCCTAAAATTCCCAAATAATTCTCATAAATTTTTTGGGTCATATATTCCTCAAATATGGCAAAATACTTCATTTGCCATGTTCCTCATCATGCTCAATTAATTTCTTTCCTATTCTGTCCTGAATGGCAGTTTGTGAAGCAAGTGCCATTTTTTTGCCCAATTGACCCCAAAATTTTTGGACATCTTTTAATGTCCAAATCATTGTCTCGTGACAAAACTCAACTCCATTTGCCTAGTGAATATTCCTGAGCAATTTTTCGAAGTTCCTGCCTGAGGAAATTGTTTGTGAAGGAAGTACTAGCTAGGAGTATCCAAATGAGTTAAAATTTTGCATGCCTCTTCATGTGCTCATATCATAACAATCCTCCAAGTTTCATCTTATTCCATTGATCTATGTGAGCCCATGATCAATTCTTTGTTTTTGTCCAAATTTTCAGTTAGTGAAGCAAGTGTATTTTATCTTGCTCCATTATGGCTGAAAATTTTCCAGGATCTTCTCCTACGCATATAGCCTATCTCCACAAAATTTGGGCTCATTTCATTTAGCCATTTTCCCTCAAGATTTTTCCTAAGTTTCTGTCCAAAGAGATAATGTATGAAGGAAGTACCATTTTGGCTTGACCAAATGGCATGAAATTTTTATGGCACTCTCATATGCCCAAATCATCTAGCCTTGCCAAATTTCAGCTCAAGTGGACACTCTATGTGAGTGCTTCATCATGATCTTAATTCTGGGCCAGTTTATGCAGTTGCAAAGCAGTGTATTAAATACTGGTCCAAATCATCTCATAATTGACAGTAATATAGTCCTTCCTATCCTAAACCTCCCTGACATCCTGTTTGCATCCCAACCTCACTAAGTTGATCACAGTTTCATGCTCTAGTTTGCAACAGTAAACTTCAGAGCTCACTTCCCAATAACCGCAGCATATTTAACCAAGATACCGGGGGGGGGGGGGGGGGGGGGGGGGGGGGGGGGGGGGGGGGGGGGGGGGGGGGGGGGGGGGGGGGGGGGGGGGGGGGGGGGGGGGGGGGGGGGGGGGGGGGGGGGGGGGGGGGGGGGGGGGGGGGGGGGGGGGGGGGGGGGGGGGGGGGGGGGGGGGGGGGGGGGGGGGGGGGGGGGGGGGGGGGGGGGGGGGGGGGGGGGGGGGGGGGGGGGGGGGGGGGGGGGGGGGGGGGGGGGGGGGGGGGGGGGGGGGGGGGGGGGGGGGGGGGGGGGGGGGGGGGGGGGGGGGGGGGGGGGGGGGGGGGGGGGGGGGGGGGGGGGGGGGGGGGGGGGGGGGGGGGGGGGGGGGGGGGGGGGGGGGGGGGGGGGGGGGGGGGGGGGGGGGGGGGGGGGGGGGGGGGGGGGGGGGGGGGGGGGGGGGGGGGGGGGGGGGGGGGGGGGGGGGGGGGGGGGGGGGGGGGGGGGGGGGGGGGGGGGGGGGGGGGGGGGGGGGGGGGGGGGGGGGGGGGGGGGGGGGGGGGGGGGGGGGGGGGGGGGGGGGGGGGGGGGGGGGGGGGGGGGGGGGGGGGGGGGGGGGGGGGGGGGGGGGGGGGGGGGGGGGGGGGGGGGGGGGGGGGGGGGGGGGGGGGGGGGGGGGGGGGGGGGGGGGGGGGGGGGGGGGGGGGGGGGGGGGGGGGGGGGGGGGGGGGGGGGGGGGGGGGGGGGGGGGGGGGGGGGGGGGGGGGGGGGGGGGGGGGGGGGGGGGGGGGGGGGGGGGGGGGGGGGGGGGGGGGGGGGGGGGGGGGGGGGGGGGGGGGGGGGGGGGGGGGGGGGGGGGGGGGGGGGGGGGGGGGGGGGGGGGGGGGGGGGGGGGGGGGGGGGGGGGGGGGGGGGGGGGGGGGGGGGGGGGGGGGGGGGGGGGGGGGGGGGGGGGGGGGGGGGGGGGGGGGGGGGGGGGGGGGGGGGGGGGGGGGGGGGGGGGGGGGGGGGGGGGGGGGGGGGGGGGGGGGGGGGGGGGGGGGGGGGGGGGGGGGGGGGGGGGGGGGGGGGGGGGGGGGGGGGGGGGGGGGGGGGGGGGGGGGGGGGGGGGGGGGGGGGGGGGGGGGGGGGGGGGGGGGGGGGGGGGGGGGGGGGGGGGGGGGGGGGGGGGGGGGGGGGGGGGGGGGGGGGGGGGGGGGGGGGGGGGGGGGGGGGGGGGGGGGGGGGGGGGGGGGGGGGGGGGGGGGGGGGGGGGGGGGGGGGGGGGGGGGGGGGGGGGGGGGGGGGGGGGGGGGGGGGGGGGGGGGGGGGGGGGGGGGGGGGGGGGGGGGGGGGGGGGGGGGGGGGGGGGGGGGGGGGGGGGGGGGGGGGGGGGGGGGGGGGGGGGGGGGGGGGGGGGGGGGGGGGGGGGGGGGGGGGGGGGGGGGGGGGGGGGGGGGGGGGGGGGGGGGGGGGGGGGGGGGGGGGGGGGGGGGGGGGGGGGGGGGGGGGGGGGGGGGGGGGGGGGGGGGGGGGGGGGGGGGGGGGGGGGGGGGGGGGGGGGGGGGGGGGGGGGGGGGGGGGGGGGGGGGGGGGGGGGGGGGGGGGGGGGGGGGGGGGGGGGGGGGGGGGGGGGGGGGGGGGGGGGGGGGGGGGGGGGGGGGGGGGGGGGGGGGGGGGGGGGGGGGGGGGGGGGGGGGGGGGGGGGGGGGGGGGGGGGGGGGGGGGGGGGGGGGGGGGGGGGGGGGGGGGGGGGGGGGGGGGGGGGGGGGGGGGGGGGGGGGGGGGGGGGGGGGGGGGGGGGGGGGGGGGGGGGGGGGGGGGGGGGGGGGGGGGGGGGGGGGGGGGGGGGGGGGGGCCAACCATGTCCAGTGGATGGACCCTGGTGCCCTTAGTCCAACTGAAGAAATAAATCGGTCCAGGGGCAAAGAAGAGATTTGCACTTAGCTCCAAAAGTAATTCAGTAACAAGGAGTTTGTAACTTGCTGTGGTTAAACCAGCAGGGTAACAAGGTAAAGAGTTTGTCTGGTGATGATCACACACTAAGGTGATGCTGATCACCAAATATCGGACTAAGAGGAGGAGTTTAGATGGTGGTTGTAGTAGAAAGTGCAAAACTGGCTAAAATTTGGGATTTGGATAATGCACTCACATACTTGATCTATGTGAGCTGAAATTTGGTAGAGAGGGGTTTTATGATGATATGAAGCTGCTGTAAAAATTTCATGCCATTTTGAAATACCAAAGTGGCACTTGCTTCACAAAGCTTTATTCTGGACAGAAACTTGGAGAAATTACACAGGGTAATTGGATCAACCAATTGAGGTAAAACTTGTTGGGAGTAGTTGATATAGGTAGAATCTTGTCCAGGTAAAATGTCAGCTCAAATGAAGCAATATTAAATATGGTTGCTTCACAAACTAAAAATCTGACCAGAAACTAAGATTTGGAGCTGGGATCACATAGATGAGTTACATGAGCTCATATTTGGTGTAGAGTCATTATTTGACCCTAGGAAGGACCCTGCAAAATGGAAAGTCATTTGGATATGCCTAGAATATAGCTCCTTCACAAAGTTCCTTCCTGGACAGAAACTTTGGAAAATTGGTGAAAAATATTTACTAGGCAAATTGAGCTGAATTTTGGCATGAGCCAATGATATGGATAGGGAAATATGTCCAAGAAGTCTGGGGTCAATCAAGAAAATATAAATAGCACTTCCTTTGCAAAGTGCCATTTAGGGCGGAATAGGAAAATAATTATTGGAGGATTATTTTTTAATATGGCAATGAAATATTTTGCCATATTTGAGGAAGATGTGACCCAAGAAATTTATGAGAATTATTTGGGAATTTTAGGAGTGACAGAAATATAGGTTGCTTCACAACCTAGGGTTTTAAGGGTTATCCATTTATCAAAAAAGGAATATTACCAACAAAAGAATTTTGGGTTAGGTCAAGGATCGAAATGAGATGATCTTGAGATGATGATGAGGGTGACAAGCCACTAGAAAACCTAGGAAGACATGATCTTCCCAAGTTTCAGACCCTCATAGCCATGGAAAAACAAAATCAAAACAAGAAATCGCAGAAAATCAAAGGAGAAAGAGAAGGGCAAAAATCGAGGCTGTTACATGGAACAAGTGCAAAGATGCTTTTTATCTCTAAGTATTTTCCTCCCGCTAAGATCATCTCCCTTAGAAACGATATTATGAATTTTAAGCAACTTGGTCATGAGCATGTTGCACAAGCTTGGGAGAGGATGAAATTAATGATACGTAATTTGTGACACCCACGATGCGGCTATATCTCCCACGTGTCAGAGCACGACTTAGAGGCATAACCGCATAGTAGGCATGTCGCAAGAGGGGTAATCTTTACACATCCCATGTACTAGATAAGAAAGGGATAAAGAGTTGTCTTACAATCGCCACTTCACACAATACATAAATATAGCATTACACCATCCAGAATACAATGAAGGTCCGACTATGGAACCAAATAAAGAAGGACAATCCCAAATGCATAGATCCCCGATCGCCCCAACTGGGCTCCTCTACTGATTGTCCGGAAAGGAAACATAGTAACGTCCTGAATCCTCGTCGAACTCCCACTTGAGTTTGGTCGTGTCCCCTGCACTAGCATCATCGGCACCTCCATCTGGTTTTGGAAGTAATCTGTGAGTCACGGGGACTCAGCAATCTCACACCCTT
>JAAAWM010008349.1:0-13534 GCA_036873465.1 Thinopyrum obtusiflorum
ATTATCCATGCAATAAAAAATATCCCGAAAACAAAAGTTCTCCAAATGCCTTGCAAATTAAGTATGATTTTTTTCTGGAATATTTGAGAATATCTGGCACTGAGAACACACCAGAGGGAGCCAGCACCTGGCCACAAGGGTCTAGGGCGCCCCCCCTAGGGTGCGCCCCCTGCCTCGTGGGCCCCTAGTGGCCCTCCTCCACTTGTTCCTGCACCCATGCTCTTCTTCTTCCTTCCAAAAAATCACCAACCAACTCAAGCACGAGTTCTAGCTCATTTTGCTGCCATTTTCGATCTCCTTACTCAAAGCCCCATTCACAAAACTGCTTTGGGGATTGTTCTTTGGTATGTGACTCCTCCAATGGTCCAATTAGTTTTTGTTCTAGTGCTTTATTTATTGCAAATTCTTGCTGCTAAGGTGACCCTGTTCTTGAACCTGCATGTCAAATTTATTTGGTCCCAAGTAGTTCTAATTCACCCTCCTTTTACTTCCTGTTATTTAGAATTAATAAAGTAAAAATAGCATATTCTGTGTGTTTTCTGAATTATCCATGCAATAAAAAATATCCCGAAAACAAAAGTTCTCCAAATGCCTTGCAAATTAAGTATGATTTGGGGGGGGGGGGGGGGGGGGGGGGGGGGGGGGGGGGGGGGGGGGGGGGGGGGGGGGGGGGGGGGGGGGGGGGGGGGGGGGGGGGGGGGGGGGGGGGGGGGGGGGGGGGGGGGGGGGGGGGGGGGGGGGTTTTTATTATTTGGCTGAGAATGCAGGCCTCACCGACTTCCTCCACGACCAGCTCGATCTGTATCTCCTACTCACTAATATTTTTGTGCAAATTTTCATTTCCATGTTAGGAGATCACCACCTTCGGTGGATTTTTATTTATATGATGAGTATAAGGAGATGTCACTCTATGAATTTTGTGGGGTTTGCAAGTTCCCCTTTGAGGGCAGCATAGAGGAACCACATCATAATTATGTGGAAGGGTTTATTGATATGATCGTTGTAGGGGAGACGAGGAAGGTTTCCGATGCAAGAATTACTAGCATACACTTTCCTGTTCTACGTTACTTTGCAATATTTGCTAGTAGATGCTTAATTGGTCGTGGGAACTGTGGGAATCTTAGTGCCCCTGATATTGTTATTCTGGGCCATGCTTTTGTTTCATGATACCACTTTTAGTCTAGGTTCTATGGTTGATAAACGGTTGAGTCTAAACCGTACAAAGGGCCCCATTTTTGGAGGTATCTTTGCTTCTCGTCTTGCTAAATATTTCGAGATACCTATTAGACACTATGAGAAAGAAGAAAAGTTGCTGCCCCCTATTTTCTTAGACTATAAAAGTATGGTAGCAAGTGATTTCATTTGCGATGATAAGGAGAAGAGACTCATTTATAACCTGGTATTCGGTGAAAAGAGTTGTCAGATCATTACCCTTCCTGCACCTTCCTTGTTTAATATTTTTTCAGGCACGTACATCATCCTACCCGATGACATTTATGCATATTGGGAGCGAACACGATCCCCAGAGCCTGAGCCTGAGCCATCTCCTGACCCTTATCGGCAGTCGGTTTATCAGTGGGATCCGGAGGAGCTCGCTAACCAGTGGCACCCCAAGGATCCTCCTTAGTACACTGGAGAGGACCACTTTGATCCATGGGCATAGACCAACTTAGGCTAAAAGCCTAAGCTTGGGGGAGTACGTATTTCTCACCGACATTACATTCACGCTCACACACTCATGCCAGTTGTCGGTGCTCATACTTTTTCATTGTACTATCCATGCTAGTTTATTTTGTTATTCTCGCTTTCTTCTTGTGTGTTTGGATAACCTTAAGAAAAACCAAAAAATAGTTATAGCTTTTAGCTAGTTTACTTTCCATGCCTGTAGTAGTAATAATTAAAAGAAAAACCAAAAAGATTTGTCATTCTTCTTTTGCTTGTTGGGAGCTTTGGGGGGGGGGGGGGGGGGGGGGGGGGGGGGGGGGGGGGGGGGGGGGGGGGGGGGGGGGGGGGGGGGGGGGGGGGGGGGGGGGGGGGGGGGGGGGGGGGGGGGGGGGGGGGGGGGGGGGGGGGGGGGGGGGGGGGGGGGGGGGGGGGGGGGGGGGGGGGGGGGGGGGGGGGGGGGGGGGGGGGGGGGGGGGGGGGGGGGGGGGGGGGGGGGGGGGGGGGGGGGGGGGGGGGGGGGGGGGGGGGGGGGGGGGGGGGGGGGGGGGGGGGGGGGGGGGGGGGGGGGGGGGGGGGGGGGGGGGGGGGGGGGGGGGGGGGGGGGGGGGGGGGGGGGGGGGGGGGGGGGGGGGGGGGGGGGGGGGGGGGGGGGGGGGGGGGGGGGGGGGGGGGGGGGGGGGGGGGGGGGGGGGGGGGGGGGGGGGGGGGGGGGGGGGGGGGGGGGGGGGGGGGGGGGGGGGGGGGGGGGGGGGGGGGGGGGGGGGGGGGGGGGGGGGGGGGGGGGGGGGGGGGGGGGGGGGGGGGGGGGGGGGGGGGGGGGGGGGGGGGGGGGGGGGGGGGGGGGGGGGGGGGGGGGGGGGGGGGGGGGGGGGGGGGGGGGGGGGGGGGGGGGGGGGGGGGGGGGGGGGGGGGGGGGGGGGGGGGGGGGGGGGGGGGGGGGGGGGGGGGGGGGGGGGGGGGGGGGGGGGGGGGGGGGGGGGGGGGGGGGGGGGGGGGGGGGGGGGGGGGGGGGGGGGGGGGGGGGGGGGGGGGGGGGGGGGGGGGGGGGGGGGGGGGGGGGGGGGGGGGGGGGGGGGGGGGGGGGGGGGGGGGGGGGGGGGGGGGGGGGGGGGGGGGGGGGGGGGGGGGGGGGGGGGGGGGGGGGGGGGGGGGGGGGGGGGGGGGGGGGGGGGGGGGGGGGGGGGGGGGGGGGGGGGGGGGGGGGGGGGGGGGGGGGGGGGGGGGGGGGGGGGGGGGGGGGGGGGGGGGGGGGGGGGGGGGGGGGGGGGGGGGGGGGGGGGGGGGGGGGGGGGGGGGGGGGGGGGGGGGGGGGGGGGGGGGGGGGGGGGGGGGGGGGGGGGGGGGGGGGGGGGGGGGGGGGGGGGGGGGGGGGGGGGGGGGGGGGGGGGGGGGGGGGGGGGGGGGGGGGGGGGGGGGGGGGGGGGGGGGGGGGGGGGGGGGGGGGGGGGGGGGGGGGGGGGGGGGGGGGGGGGGGGGGGGGGGGGGGGGGGGGGGGGGGGGGGGGGGGGGGGGGGGGGGGGGGGGGGGGGGGGGGGGGGGGGGGGGGGGGGGGGGGGGGGGGGGGGGGGGGGGGGGGGGGGGGGGGGGGGGGGGGGGGGGGGGGGGGGGGGGGGGGGGGGGGGGGGGGGGGGGGGGGGGGGGGGGGGGGGGGGGGGGGGGGGGGGGGGGGGGGGGGGGGGGGGGGGGGGGGGGGGGGGGGGGGGGGGGGGGGGGGGGGGGGGGGGGGGGGGGGGGGGGGGGGGGGGGGGGGGGGGGGGGGGGGGGGGGGGGGGGGGGGGGGGGGGGGGGGGGGGGGGGGGGGGGGGGGGGGGGGGGGGGGGGGGGGGGGGGGGGGGGGGGGGGGGGGGGGGGGGGGGGGGGGGGGGGGGGGGGGGGGGGGGGGGGGGGGGGGGGGGGGGGGGGGGGGGGGGGGGGGGGGGGGGGGGGGGGGGGGGGGGGGGGGGGGGGGGGGGGGGGGGGGGGGGGGGGGGGGGGGGGGGGGGGGGGGGGGGGGGGGGGGGGGGGGGGGGGGGGGGGGGGGGGGGGGGGGGGGGGGGGGGGGGGGGGGGGGGGGGGGGGGGGGGGGGGGGGGGGGGGGGGGGGGGGGGGGGGGGGGGGGGGGGGGGGGGGGGGGGGGGGGGGGGGGGGGGGGGGGGGGGGGGGGGGGGGGGGGGGGGGGGGGGGGGGGGGGGGGGGGGGGGGGGGGGGGGGGGGGGGGGGGGGGGGGGGGGGGGGGGGGGGGGGGGGGGGGGGGGGGGGGGGGGGGGGGGGGGGGGGGGGGGGGGGGGGGGGGGGGGGGGGGGGGGGGGGGGGGGGGGGGGGGGGGGGGGGGGGGGGGGGGGGGGGGGGGGGGGGGGGGGGGGGGGGGGGGGGGGGGGGGGGGGGGGGGGGGGGGGGGGGGGGGGGGGGGGGGGGGGGGGGGGGGGGGGGGGGGGGGGGGGGGGGGGGGGGGGGGGGGGGGGGGGGGGGGGGGGGGGGGGGGGGGGGGGGGGGGGGGGGGGGGGGGGGGGGGGGGGGGGGGGGGGGGGGGGGGGGGGGGGGGGGGGGGGGGGGGGGGGGGGGGGGGGGGGGGGGGGGGGGGGGGGGGGGGGGGGGGGGGGGGGGGGGGGGGGGGGGGGGGGGGGGGGGGGGGGGGGGGGGGGGGGGGGGGGGGGGGGGGGGGGGGGGGGGGGGGGGGGGGGGGGGGGGGGGGGGGGGGGGGGGGGGGGGGGGGGGGGGGGGGGGGGGGGGGGGGGGGGGGGGGGGGGGGGGGGGGGGGGGGGGGGGGGGGGGGGGGGGGGGGGGGGGGGGGGGGGGGGGGGGGGGGGGGGGGGGGGGGGGGGGGGGGGGGGGGGGGGGGGGGGGGGGGGGGGGGGGGGGGGGGGGGGGGGGGGGGGGGGGGGGGGGGGGGGGGGGGGGGGGGGGGGGGGGGGGGGGGGGGGGGGGGGGGGGGGGGGGGGGGGGGGGGGGGGGGGGGAAAAGATTACATTGAATAGTTCTCCACAAGAGAGGGGGAGAACATTGTATTGAGATCCAAAAAGAGAGAAGAAGCCATCTAGCTACTAAATATGGACCCGTAGGTCCGAAGTAAACTACTCAGACTTCATTGGAGAGGCTATGGTGTTGATGTAGAAGCCCTCCGTGATTGATGCCCCCTCCCGCGGAGCTCTGGAACATGCCCCAAGATGGGATCTCGTGGATACAGAAAGTTGCGGCGGTGGAATTAGGTTTTTAGCTCCGTATCTGATCATTTGGGGGTACGTAGGTATATATAGGAGGAAGGAGTACGTCGGTGGAGCAACAGGGGGCCCACGAGGGTGGAGGGCGCGCCTGGTGGGGGTAGGCGCGCCCCCCTACCTCGTGGCCTCCTCTTTTCTTTCTTGATGTAGGGTCCAAGTATCCCGGGTCTTGTTCGTTGAGAAAATCACGTTCCCGAAGGTTTCATTCCGTTTGGACTCCGTTTGATATTTCTTTTCTTCGAAACCCTAAAATAGGCAAAAACAGCAATTCTGGGCTGGGCCTCCGGTTAATAGGTTAGTCCCAAAAATAATATGGAAGTGGATAATAAAGCCCAATAATGTCCAAAACAGTAGATAATATAGCATGGAGCAATCAAAAATTATAGATATGTTGGAGAAGTATCAGTAGGCAATGGATCAGTGTTGGATAATTATGTCGGATGCGATTAATCATGCAACAGTTATAACCTAGGGTGACACAGAACTAGCTCCAGTTCATCAATGTAATGTAGGGATGTATTCCGAATATAGTCATACGTGCTTATGGAAAAGAACTTGCATGACATCTTTTGTCTTACCCTCCCGTGGCAGCAGGGTCCTATTGGAAACTAAGGGATATTAAGGCCTCCTTTTAATAGAGTACCGGACCAAAGAATTGACACATAGTGAATACATGAACTCCTCAAACTACGGTCATCACCGGTAAGTATCCCAGTTATTGTCACTTCGGGGTTAACAGATCATAACACATAATAGGTGACTATAGACTTGCAAGATAGGATCAAGAACTCACATATATTCATGAAAACATAATAGGTTCACATCTGAAATCATGGTACTCAGGCCCTAGTGACAAGCATTAAGCATAGCAAAGTCATAGCAACATCAAGTTCAGAACATAGTGGATACTAGGGATCAAACCCTAACAAAACTAACTCGATTACATGATAAATCTCATCCAAACCATCACCGTCCAGCAAGCCTACGATGGAATTACTCACACACGGCGGTGAGCATCATGAAATTGGTGATGGAGGAAGGTTGATGATGACGATAGCGACGGATTCCCCTCTCTAGAGTCCCGAACGGACTCCCCTCTCCAGGGCCCCGAACGGACTCCATATCAGCCTTCCCGAGAGAGTTTAGGGCTTGGCGGCGGCTCTGTATTGTAAAACACGATGAATCCTTCTCTTTGATTTTTTTCTCCCCAAAGTGAATATATGGGATCAAGATGGACATCGGTGGAGCATCAGGGGGCCCACGAGGCAGGGGGCGTGCCCAGGGGGTAGGCGTGCCTGCCACCCTCGTGGACAGGGTGTGGGCCCCTGACGTGGACTCTTCTTCTAGTATTTTTTATATATTCCCAAAATAATCTCTGTTGATTTTCAGGTCATTCCGAGAGCTTATATTTCTGCACAAAAATAACACCATGGCAATTCTGCTGAAAACAGCGTCAGTCCGGGTTAGTTCCATTCAAATCATGCAAGTTAGAGTCCAAAACAAGGGCAAAAGTGTTTGGAAAAGTAGATACGACGGAGACGTATCAACTACCCCAAGCTTAAACCTTTGCTTGTCCTTAAGCAATACAGTTGATAAACTGGAAGTGATAAAGAAAAACTTTTACAAACTCTGTTTGCTCTTGTTGTTGCAAATATGTAAAGCCAACGTTCAAGTTTTCAGCAAAGATTGTGAACTAACCATATTCACAATAAATTTAGGTCTCATGTTTACTCATATCAATGGCATAATCAACTAGCGTGCAATAATAATAAATCTCGAATGACAACACTTTCTCAAATCAATCATAAATCTCGGATGACAACTAGTTGATACATGAGCTATTCAAGCATACAAAACAGAATGTTTATTTGAAGGTTTAGAGTTTGGCACATACAAATTTACTTAGGACGGCAGGTGGATACCATATATAGGAAGGTATGGTGGACGCATATGGAATAACTTTGGGGTTTATGGAATTGGATGCACAAACAGTATTCCTGCTTAGTACAGGGGAAGGCTAGAAAGAGATTGGGAAGCGACCAACTAGAGAGCGACAACAGTCATGAACATGCATTAAAATTAATCAACACCGAATGCAATCATGAGTAGGATATAATTCACCATGAACATAAATATCATAGAGGCTATGTTGATTTTGTTTCAACTACATGCGTGAACATGTGCCAAGTCAAGCCACTCGAATCGTTCAAAGGAGGATACCACCCCATCATACCACATCACAACCATTTTAATAGCATGTTGGCACACAAGGTAAACCATTATAAACTCCTAGCAAATTAAGCATGGCACAATCAACTATAGTCTCTTATTGTCATTGCAAACATGTTTCATTCATAATAGGCTGAATCAGGAACGATGGACTAATCATATTTACAGAAACAAGAGAGGTCGAGTTCATACCAGCTTTTCTCTCTCAATCAATTCATCATATATCGTCATTATTGCCTTTCACTTGCACGACCGAATAGCGTGGATAATAATAATAGTGCACGCGCATTGGACTAAGATGGAATCTGCAAGCATTCAATTCAAGGGAGAAGACAAGGTAATATGGGCTCTTTGTTAGATCAACAATAATGCATACGAGAGCCACTCAACATTTTCATTAAGGTCTTCTCCTCTCAACCCCCAAAGAACAAGAAAAGTAATAAAACTATTTACACGGGAATGCTCCCAACAAGCAGGAGAGAAACGAGAAACCTTTTTGGGTTTTATTTTTAATTACTACTACTACTACAGGCATGGAAAGTAAACTAACTAAAAGCTACAACTAATTTTTTGGGTTTTCTTAAGGTTTTTCAAACACAAAAGAAGAAAACTTAAAAGGAAAATAAACTAACATGGATGATACAATGAAAAAGTATGAGCACCGACAACTGGCATGAGTGTGTGAACATGAATGTAATGTCGGTGAGAGATACGTACTCCCCCAAGCTTAAGCTTTTGGACAAAGTTGGTCTATGCCCATGGATCAAAATTGTAGAAGGGGTCGTACTGAGAAGGGTCATCAGATTGCCACTGTTTGGCAATCTCCTCCGGATTCCACTCATAAACAAACTTACGGTGAGGATCAGATGGTGGCTCCGGCTCTGCAGCTAACATTTGGCTCCGGTTGGCATGAATGGCTTCTGGCAGAACAAGGTACATGCCTGAAAATATGTTGAACAAAGAGGGCGCGGGCAAGGTAATAAACTCACAATATTTTTTGTTAAATATCAATTTATATTTGAGTGTCTTATTCTTATCCTTAACAATAAACTCATGTGCTACCATACTCTTATAACCTAGAATAATAGGAGGTAGCAACTTTTCCTCTTTCTCATAATGCCTGATAGGTATGTTAAAGTGTGCAGCAAGGCGCGAGGCAAAGATGCCTCCGAGGACGGGGCCCTTAGTATGGTTCAGATTTAACAGTTTAGCAACAATAGCGCCCAAACTAAAAGTAGTATCATGAAACAATGCATGGCGCAAAATAACAATATCAGGAGCACTAAAGTTTCCTCAGTTCCCGCGACCAATTAAGCGTCTACTAGCAAATATTTCAAAGTAATGTAGAACAGGAAAATGTATTCTAGTGATTCTTGCATCGGAAACTTTTCTCATTTCCCCTACAACAATCATATCAATAAATCCCTCCACATCATTAAGATGTGGTTCCTCTATGCTGCCCCTCAAAGGGTATCAAACAGACCCGGCAAAAATCACAAAATGACATCTCCTTATGCTCATCATATAAATAAAATTCCACCGAAGGTGGTGATCTCCTAGCATGGAAATGAAAATTTCGCACAAAGATATTGGCGAGTAAGAGATACTGTTCATGCTGGTCGTGGAGGAAGGTGGTGACGCCTGCATTCTCAGCCAATTGATAAAAATCTTCATAAATCCAGGCCTCTTTCAAGAAATCATCACAAGGCCATTCACATGGCCGAACCTCCGCAGTACGAGGGAGATCATACTTGGGCTTCTTGTTCTCTTCACTTTTCTTATCCTTCGAGCTTCGGCTCGATGAGCCCCTCAAAAATCTCTTCATCTTTTTCTGAAAATTTCTGAATTTTTTAGTAACTTAAAATAAAAGTGAACCAAATTCAACAAAATTGATAGCAACTACTCCTACAAGTGCCTAGAGGCTATATCATGCATTTGACCACATAAATTTGACATGCAAGCTCAAGAACAGGGTCACCTAAGGAGCAAAAATTTGCAATAAATAAAGCACTAGAACAAAAAGTAATTGGACCATTGGAGGAGTCACATACCAAAAAACAATCCCCCAAAGCAGTTTTGTGAATGGAGCTTTGAGCAAGGAGATCGAAAATGGCAGCAAGATGAGCAAGAACTCGGGTTTGAGCTGGCTAGTGATTTTTTCTGGAGCAAGACGAAGCATGTGGGTGCAAGGATAAGTGGAGGGGACCCACATGGGGTCCACGAGGCAGGGGGGCATGCCCAGGGGGTGGGCACGCCCTCCACCCTCGTGGGCACGTGGCTGCTCCCCCTGTTGTGTTCTCAGTTCCTAAAATCCTCAAATATTCTAAAAAAAATCAAATTTCATTTTCAGGGCATTTGGGGAACTTTTATTTTCGGGGTATTTTTTATTGCATGGATAATTTAGAAAACAGACAGAAAATACTATTTTTGCTTTATTTAATATAAATAACAGAAAGTAAAAAGAGGGTACAAAGAGTTGTGTTTTCTAAATTCATCCACCTCATGCTCATCAAAAGGAATCCACTAACAAGGTTGATCAAGTCTTGTTCACAAACTCTTTTTCAATAACATAAAACCGGAGAATTTTCGAATAACACTAGGTTACCTCAATGGGGATAAGCATGTCCCCAACAATAAGAATACCATATTTCTTCTTGACAGTAGGAAGAGGAAATTCAAAACCTCCAATAGTAATCATTGAAAATTTTCCAATAGAATAGATACTGTGGACTTGAGGTTGTTTCCTCGGAAAGTTTATTGTATGCTCATTACCATTAACATGAAAAGTGACATTGCCTTTGTTGCAATCAATAACAGCCCCCTGTAGTATTCAAAAAGGGTCTACCAAGGATAATCGACATACTATCATCCTCGGGAATATCAAGAAAAACAAAGTCCGTTAAAATAGTAACGTTTGCAACCACAACAGGGACATCCTCACAAATACCGACAGGTATAACAGTTGATTTATAAGCCATTTGCAAAGATATTTTAGTAGGTGTCAACTTATTCAAATCAAGTCTACGATATAAAGAGAGAGGCATAACACTAACACCAGCTCCAAGATCACATAAAGCAGCTTTAACATAGTTTCTTTTAATGGAGCATGGTATAGTTGGTACTCCGGGATCTCCAAGTTTCTTTGGTATTCCACCCTTAAAAGTGTAATTAGCATGCACAATGGAAATTTCAGCTTCCGGTATCTTTCTTTTATTAGTGACAATATCCTTCATGTATTTAGCATAATGGTTCATTTTAAGCATATCAGTCAAATGCATACGCAAAAAGATAGGTCTAATCATTTCAGCAAAGCGTTCAAAATCCTCATCATCCTTTTTCTTGGATGGTCTAGGAGGAAAAGGCATGGGTTTCTGAACCCATGGTTCTCTTTCTTTACCGTGCTTCCTAGCAACAATGTCTCTCTTGTCATAACGTTGATTCTTTGATTGTGGGTTATCAAGATCAACAGCAGGTTCAATCTCTACATCATTATCATTGCTAGGTTGAGCATCAACATGAACATCATCATTAACATTATCACTAGGTTCATGTTCATTACCAGATTGTGTTTCAGCATCAGAAATAGAAATATCGTTGGGATTCTCAGGTGTGTCAACAATAGGCTCACTAGAAGCATGCAAAGTCCTATAATTTTTCTTTTTCTTCTTCTTAGACGGACTAGGTGCATCAATATTAGTTCTCTGAGAATCTTGCTCAATTCTCTTAGGGTGGCCCTCAGGATACAAAGGTTCCTGAGTCATTTTACCTCCTCTAGTCATAACTCTAACAACATTATCATTTTTCTTATTATTTAATTCATTGAGCAAATCATTCTGAGCCTTAAGTACTTGTTCTACTTGAGTGGTAACCATAGAAGCATGTTTACTAATATTTTAAGTTCACCTTTAACTCTAGGGGGGGGGGGGGGGGGGGGGGGGGGGGGGGGGGGGGGGGGGGGGGGGGGGGGGGGGGGGGGGGGGGGGGGGGGGGGGGGGGGGGGGGGGGGGGGGGGGGGGGGGGGGGGGGGGGGGGGGGGGGGGGGGGGGGGGGGGGGGGGGGGGGGGGGGGGGGGGGGGGGGGGGGGGGGGGGGGGGGGGGGGGGGGGGGGGGGGGGGGGGGGGGGGGGGGGGGGGGGGGGGGGGGGGGGGGGGGGGGGGGGGGGGGGGGGGGGGGGGGGGGGGGGGGGGGGGGGGGGGGGGGGGGGGGGGGGGGGGGGGGGGGGGGGGGGGGGGGGGGGGGGGGGGGGGGGGGGGGGGGGGGGGGGGGGGGGGGGGGGGGGGGGGGGGGGGGGGGGGGGGGGGGGGGGGGGGGGGGGGGGGGGGGGGGGGGGGGGGGGGGGGGGGGGGGGGGGGGGGGGGGGGGGGGGGGGGGGGGGGGGGGGGGGGGGGGGGGGGGGGGGGGGGGGGGGGGGGGGGGGGGGGGGGGGGGGGGGGGGGGGGGGGGGGGGGGGGGGGGGGGGGGGGGGGGGGGGGGGGGGGGGGGGGGGGGGGGGGGGGGGGGGGGGGGGGGGGGGGGGGGGGGGGGGGGGGGGGGGGGGGGGGGGGGGGGGGGGGGGGGGGGGGGGGGGGGGGGGGGGGGGGGGGGGGGGGGGGGGGGGGGGGGGGGGGGGGGGGGGGGGGGGGGGGGGGGGGGGGGGGGGGGGGGGGGGGGGGGGGGGGGGGGGGGGGGGGGGGGGGGGGGGGGGGGGGGGGGGGGGGGGGGGGGGGGGGGGGGGGGGGGGGGGGGGGGGGGGGGGGGGGGGGGGGGGGGGGGGGGGGGGGGGGGGGGGGGGGGGGGGGGGGGGGGGGGGGGGGGGGGGGGGGGGGGGGGGGGGGGGGGGGGGGGGGGGGGGGGGGGGGGGGGGGGGGGGGGGGGGGGGGGGGGGGGGGGGGGGGGGGGGGGGGGGGGGGGGGGGGGGGGGGGGGGGGGGGGGGGGGGGGGGGGGGGGGGGGGGGGGGGGGGGGGGGGGGGGGGGGGGGGGGGGGGGGGGGGGGGGGGGGGGGGGGGGGGGGGGGGGGGGGGGGGGGGGGGGGGGGGGGGGGGGGGGGGGGGGGGGGGGGGGGGGGGGGGGGGGGGGGGGGGGGGGGGGGGGGGGGGGGGGGGGGGGGGGGGGGGGGGGGGGGGGGGGGGGGGGGGGGGGGGGGGGGGGGGGGGGGGGGGGGGGGGGGGGGGGGGGGGGGGGGGGGGGGGGGGGGGGGGGGGGGGGGGGGGGGGGGGGGGGGGGGGGGGGGGGGGGGGGGGGGGGGGGGGGGGGGGGGGGGGGGGGGGGGGGGGGGGGGGGGGGGGGGGGGGGGGGGGGGGGGGGGGGGGGGGGGGGGGGGGGGGGGGGGGGGGGGGGGGGGGGGGGGGGGGGGGGGGGGGGGGGGGGGGGGGGGGGGGGGGGGGGGGGGGGGGGGGGGGGGGGGGGGGGGGGGCAATGTCTGCTTGACCGGCTTGTATCCCTTCTATATATTGAGGCTGTGTTCAGCCAACTCGCATGGGATTCCTGGCATATCCGAGGGGTGCCAGGCGAATATATCCCAGTTCTCGCGAAGAAAATCCCGTAGCGCGGTGTCGACCGTTGGGTCTAGTTGTGCCCCAATAGATGCTGTCTTTTTGGGGTCCGTTGGATGGACCTGGAATTTGACTATCTCTTCCGCTGGCTTGAAGGAGGTGGATTTGGGGCGTTTGTCTAGGATCACATCGTCCCGGTCCACCATGGAGCGTAGTGCGGTTAACTCTTCTGCCGCGAGGGCTTCCGATAATGCTTCGAGGGCTAGGGATGCGGTTTTATTTTCGGCGCGGAGTGCTATGTCCGGATCACTGGTGAGTGTGATTATGCCGTTGGGCCCGGGCATCTTAAGCTTCATGTACCCGTAATGAGGTATAGCTTGGAAGCGTGTAAACGCATCTCGCCCCAAAAGAGCGTGATATCCGCTGTTGAAAGGGGCCACTTGGAAGGTTATTTCTTCGGACCGATAATTCTCCGGCGTGCCGAATACCACGTCAAGTGTGATTTTTCCCGCACACCGTGCCTCCCGACTGGGAATGATTCCTCGGAAGGTCGTGCTGCTTTGCTCGACGCGGCTCCTGTCTATTTCCATTTTGTGGAGTGTATCCTCATAGATGAGGTTTAGTCCGCTGCCGCCGTCCATAAGGACCTTGGTGAGCCGAAAGCCGTTCACGATTGGACTGAGGACCAAGGCAGCTGGTGCTCGGACTATTTTGTATTTAGGTTCGTCACCGGCGTTAAAAGTTATAGCCGTGTCCTTCCAAGGGTTTATTGCTGCGATTCGGCAGACTTCGGGGAGCTCGCGGAGTGCCCTTTTGCGCCTAGTGTTAGAGGCGAATGTCTCGAAGACCGTCAATACTTTGAGGTTGTTGTCTTCTGGGGGAGTTGTTCTGGGGTATTCTTGGTGAGGATATCCTCGCCGCTCTTGGCCACTTGCCGGAGTATCCAACATGCTCTAAGGCTGTGGGTTGGC